>BEXV01001150.1:73101-87137 GCA_003118195.1 Hemicentrotus pulcherrimus | reverse complement strand
GGGGGTAGTTGTCCGGGGGTAGTTGTCCGGGGGTAGTTGTCCTAGAGGGTGGATGCCCTAGGGGATAGTTGCCCTAGGGGGTAGTTGACTGGGGGTGGGTTATCCGGGCGTGGATGTCCAGGGGTAGGTGTCCAGATACGCCACTAGTGATGTCTTGCGTCATCCTGCTTGAGAACACTGTTCCAATAGATTCTTCCAGTTTGCTTTCTTCTCACTTTCTTCTCCCTTTTCTGATCCAATATGGTTCATACTATTAACGATTACCTTAATGCTTTCCTAGGCTTTTGATTCTCCTCTTGTGTTGTCAAATCTTAACACGAAGTGGAGTATTAGATTACAATCGCTGATATATTTCGCAAAATACATAGAATTATTCACCCAATAGGTCTCATTGTAGTTTTACTAAGTCCCTGGTTTTACGAAGTATAAAGTGGAGTACTGTGATTTTCTTCTGGTGTACTTGAAGTCACATGTCAGTGTATCAGCATACAATCAATTTGTCTACACATTTAAGTAAAAGAGTACTGTATCCCGCAATATGCATTCTACTATTTAGCAGGCAGCTTTGAAGTTCATTTTTTGTTGTATAATTCGAAACCCTGGGGGAGTCTGTTAGATGGGAAATGTCAAGTAGTCAAAAACTGCCTTCATAATTCGTTATATTCGTTACATAAACGCCTTAATGCGATAAACATGTTGTAAAAAATAATGTGATAAACGCTTTTAAGCTAGTATTCTACTAAAACTTGTACCCGAGGCTGTTTCTAAACATATGAATTAGACTAGCGAAATATGGATCATGGCTTCCTTTTCATTACTATTTCAACGATGATATACAGGATACAATTTGAAAAGCCTCCTCTCCGCACCACACATTACACCATAATAAACACTACAACACATTATGCTTATAAAATATGTAGATTTTACAGATTGAAAAATCCTTTTTTTCGAGGAGTCAAAAACAAATTATAACCAACACGATAAGACAAATTTACAAATTTAACAAGCAAAACACGAAGTCAGTGCACTAGTTTAAACAACAAAACATGTGTGTTTGTAAAAAGATAATTTCATGTAAGAATAAGATCATGTGATTACATTTCAAGCTTTTGAAGATTTATCGTTCGTCATTTGGCATTTACCACAACTTTTGATTAGATGATCCATGAGAAATATATCCAGAATACTGATCATCAGCTTTCTGCAAACATCCCTTGTACTTTTATTTGGTTGAAAGGGTTCAACCTGAGTATCGTGTGGGCATACCGAATATCGAAACAATGGGCATACACTACAAAAATTCACGACAATAGCCTATAAAGCTCGGTGTAAACATGTTGACAAAACTAACGTGTCATAAGGTCATGCAAAATATGTATATACTCAAATCGGGGAACCCCCTTGCGAATTCCCTCTTCTTGGCGTGCCATCAAACATTATTTCGAAATACTGATGTCGAAATATGATCGTTTTTTATGAAGGAAGTACCGACAAATATATGATACATATCGTTTCGTTTGTTGTAGTTTCACTTTGTAATCAATTGTAAACTATACAACCATCGTCATGCCTTTTAATGTCGGATGACATCCAAATAGATAATGTGGTTCCTGCTGATAGTCAAGGCTGCATACAACTCATATTTAGTTTCATAGATTTTTTTAATGATTTAAGTTGATGTCACGAGTTAAATGACCTCTGGAGCATTTGTTTAGGCTGGAGCTAATGCTATGGTCACATAACTCAAAAGTAGCCTGCTCGGCGGCTGAGCGGCGAGTTTTAAACCAATTCTGCCCGGCGGCTGCCCGGCAACCGAGCGGCGGCCGCCCAGGCACCGCTCGTTTTTAGAGCATCGCTCGGTCGCCGCTGAAGTTTTAGCGCGGAGTTAAAATTTGGGCGACGCCTGCTCACTTTTCACTCGCCGCCAAAAAAAACGCTCGGTGCCTGGGCGGTCGCCGCACGGGCACCGACCTAATTGCTGGTCGATGCCTAAATTCCAGCAGCGACTGAGCAGGCTACTGATCGGTCGATCGCCGCCCAGATTTGTGACCATAGCTTAAAGGTAAAGACCAGTATTGGAAACGCCCCAATTTCAAAAAATGAAATGGAAGCTCTCATTACCAATCATGTGAAAGAATATGTTTTGACTAATACATGATGATAAAAAATTTGCCGGGAAACCGCCTACTAATTCATATATTTGGTAAATTTGTTTCTCTCATGGTCTGTGAGAGATATAGGGTAGTCCCATATACATCTTTCTGTGTATAGTGCTTGTAACTTTACGAAGAATGGGCCAAATTTCTTATCATTTTGATGATTCCAGAACCTTGCAGATGCTAGATGATCAACCTTTTCTGATCGATTCCACAACGTTTCTTTCACAATGCAATCGCATGACCATTACTGGTCTTTACCTTTAAAGTCTCCACTGATACACCCGTCAAAAAAAAAAAAAACAAGATGGAATTTTGACTGCGCGCAGTCGAAAATGATGCCTCCGCCATAGAGCAATTTTTAAAATTCAAGTTGATTGTAGTCCATCTGTCGGTTTTTTAATGATAATGCACTCACAAGCTATTTATAGGCATACATAATGAGCCCCATGATCTTTGACCTGATGACCCTAAAATCTAATCAGTTCATTGGCTCTGCAAGATACATATACATGTCATGAGTTTGATGGTAATCTGTATATTGGTTCTCATGATAATGCGATCACAAGCTATTTGTGCATACATAATGAGCCCTGTGACCTTTGACCTAGTGACCCCAAAATCTAATCAGCTCATTGGCTCTGCAAGATACATACATGACCCAAGTTTGGCAGGAATCCATCGATCGGTTCTTGAGATAAGGCGATCAGGAGCTATTTTTTGAAAACATAATGAGCCCTGTGACCTTTGACCTTTGACCTACGTGCTCCAAAATCTAATCAGATTGTCTTCCTATGGTGATACACACTATCATTACGTTTGAAGTTTAAATCTCCAGTGGTTCTTGAGATATTATGATAACGATCTCAATGTATGGAATTTCATAAGTTGACCTCTGTGACCCTTGACCTTTGACCTACGTGCTCCAAAATCTAGACAGATCGTCTTCCTATGGTGATACATACTATCCTTAAGTTTGAAGTTTAAATCTCAAATGGTTCTTGAGATATTGCGCTAACAAACTCAACGTATGGAATTTCATAAGTTGACCTCTGTGACCCTTGACCTTTGACATACGTACTCCAAAATCTAATCAGATCGTCTTCCTATGATGATACATACTATCCTTAAGTTTGAAGTTTAAATCTCAAATGGTTTTTGAGATATTGCGCTAACAAACCTCAACGTATGGAATTTCATAAGTTGACCTCTGTGACCCTTGACCTTTGACATACGTACTCCAAAATCTAATCAGATCGTCTTCCTATGATGATACATACTATCCTTAAGTTTGAAGTTTAAATCTCAAATGGTTCTTGAGATATCGCGCTAACAAACTCAATACAAGGAATTTCATAAGTTGACCTCTGTGACCTGTGACCTTTGACCTACGTACTCCAAAATCTAATCAGATCGTCTTCCTATGATGATACATACTATCCTTAAGTTTGAAGTTTAAATCTTAAATGGTTCTTGAGATATTGCGATAACGGTCAAACGGGACGGACGTATGGACGTACAGACGTACGGACGTACGGACGGACGGACGTACGGACGGACAACCCGAAAACATGATGCCTCCGGCACCACCTTCGGTGGCGGAGGCATAAAAAATGTACGTATATATCTTTTGCACATTTAATAATATGCAGATGAATGTCTAAATATCGGTTTAAAACCATTACTGTTTAATCGACATTACTCTTATGTTATGTATACATGTATCAGTATTATTTTTGCATTGTTTGTTTGTTCATACGTACTGTCATTATTGTGATGTGTTGTTGTTAATAAATTCAAATTCTATTCAACTTCAAAATCAATCCACAATCTTCCATGAAATTTCATAATGTTGAACAACTTTCAGTGTTTTTATAAAATTCAATGAGGTAACCAATATGTGTAATCTTGCTAATCCTTGTACAATCTCTCTTACGTTTGACAAAAGCAATGTTTTATAGTCAGAAACGAAGCTTTAAAACGTAAAGTGAACGTGTACCTCACTTCTAGACTGAAGGTTAGATTATACTCAAACAACATTACCGAAAAGGAATATGATAAAAACCCCTTGATTATTCTGGTTACTATGTGTATTTTGTTTCAACAGACATTATACAAGCTTAAAGGGATAGTTGAGTTCTATTTTCAGACCGCAAATGCCTTCAAAGTGCATGGTTATTGCTCTTATTCTTATCTATGACGTTTATAGTGCCCTTTTAGAACCTAAAATTGCAGTGAAGGTAATTTTAGACCACAAAATGTGTGAAATTTAGCCAATACGATCATACCAATTCAGCTCCACTTAAAAAAAAACAACAACACGGTGACCGTTAATTAAATATTTAATTAAACATAACAAAACATGAGTCGGCTAATTGTTGGTAATATAAGCAACACGAAAATGCCAGCAAAAAAGCCAACATCGGCATTGGCTGAAATACGACGTTAAATGCGTTATTTCGTTTTTTTTCAACGTTTTTTTTCTTCTCAAATTTGTCAAAATATCTAATATTTGTGGTGGTACACACGTATTAGAAATCGTTATATTTGAGCCGTCTCTAAACCGATTTTGATAAAAACAAAGATGAATTTGTCATTTAAATATTATGTTCTTTCTAATTTGACACTCAGTTTTTCATTATCTCACAACAAATTTGTTTTGTGTAGCGCCCTCTGCAACAGAACTCAACTATCCCTTTAAAACAATAGTGGAATACATGAAATACATCAGCTAAAGAAGGGACAGAATCAAAGACCGAGGACCGAGTAACATATGTCATTAAAAATGGCCTCCGATCAACCGAAGGTCAACATATTCATGCAGGAGAAAGAAAACCAACAGCGTAGTTATGACGTCATCAATGGCCTCATGACCAAAATCCTATCTACGGTAGGGTCATCGCTTACAGATGCAGGTAAATCAAATTATCTGGTTTCATGTTTTATATTGTCGTCTGAATTTCATTTCATTTTCCTTCCTTTTTCCCTACCTCCATTCACCATTGAGCGATCTGAGTGCATTCTCTTTTCGCAAGGTTCGTTCTCGTAATTTGTTTTAAACTCATAAAAGATTATCTCATAAGTTTCACCTATACAACATATCGGATTTTCAATCCAAAACAATTCTACTGAGAATTTTTTCTTTAAAAAGTAACATCCAGTAATATCATGCGAGGTAAAGAAGTGAATTGCTACTAATTATACTGTTGCCCTTGAAGTTGGAATGATTGTTATTCCCTTTTTTATTCAAATGGTTGTAACAAAACGGTTTAATCTTGATACATAAAGTTTATGTCTTTTAAGAACTGAAATGATGAATCTAGTTAACCATGTAGATATTGATAAAATAAAGTTCTGAGAAGATATAAGCTCTTTCCATCAATGATTAATCATATTGTCACAATCATGTCATCAACAGGGTAAATCAATATATTAATCCAACGTTAAGGCTCTAACAAGGAAATGGTGTTTACCTAAATTTTATTGATGATTCCTAAGTAAAATTGTATTCTAAAAACAATTCCACCGATAAATTTTGATCCGTCATGGTTTAGGTATGGTTCCCGAGATGGTCCGCTCTATGATCGACAGTCTTAACATGGAACAGGGTAAAATTGAATCCTTGAAAACTACTCTCATCAGAAAGAGGATGAAAGTTCCCATCTTTGGTCCGTAAGTCTGCATCTTCATTACTTTTTTGAAACCTTAATATTTTGAAAAACTGTAAGCAATTAAATTCCTTTTCTTTTATGTGTATTTGGCTACGATTGCCACAGAGTATTTGATTTCTTCCCCATTTATTCATGTTATCTTTTCTGAAGATGTAGCTGAAGAAGTTGGTCTGTCTTTGGCAACGTGCATTCTACGTTGTGGGTACTAACTGAATTTTAAAGGTTTACTCCGTGTAATGATTGAGGAGTACCGTTTTATTCTACAGGAGTACTGCCCTCTGTACATGTATAATTATCCCGAATTTCATACTAAATAAATATGGCTAACAGTAATATGTACGTTATATTTAACAAACGTATTTTGTACTAACTCAACTTTTAACGTTTACTCCGTGTAATGATCGAGAAATACCATTATATTCTACAGTATTTCCCTATGTACATGTATAATTATCCTGAACTTCATATTAAATGAATATGGCTAACAGTAATAGGTACGATATATTTAACCAACATATTTCGTTATATTTGTAGGGCTATTCAAAATGGACGAACATCTTTTAAAGAGCAGATTCAAGTCGTGTGAATAACTAATTTTATGCAGAAATTGTCTGAATAACACAATATTTGATTATAAAAGTCATGGAGTTCCTAACTGACCTAAAGGTTTATAATTATCATTGCAGCATGAGCTAAATCAAGAATTATTTCTAAAGGATCTTAGACAAAGTTACCGGATCCCTTTAACAAGAAGCATAGTAGACAAAATGTGCATATTTCTTTGCATAATTCCGTTTACATATTCACGATATCAAGGTCTTAAAAAAAAAATAACATTATATTAATTTTACAATATCCTTTCATATTGTTTCCTTCGTTTGTTCACGAATTTTGAATTCGGCATCTTAAAGGACAAGTAGTGGTAAAAGTATGGTTATCAACGCCATGGTAGGAAAGGAGTTGCTGCCCAGTAGTATGGGACATACCACCAATTGTTTCCTTCAGATCGAGGAGGCTCGCGATGATGACGCTGCATGTGATCCAAACGTCCCTCGTGGGGGCGCTCGGCTGCCAAGCTTTTCTGAGGTTGGGTCACACTTCATCATCAGGAAGAGTCAGTTCGCTTCGGAGTCAACAACCAATGGTGCGATTTCTTACGAGGAGAATTCCATAATACCCCTTGACATTCCGGTAGGTCAACCAAAAATCTCAGACGTCCTCATTACTTTTCATGCATTTATTAAAGTTTTTCCCATCTCATTGTAGTATTTATGTATTTTCCTTCTCTAAATTTGTTGTCTTACTACCCATTCTCTGTCGTTGCACTGGCTCGTAATAGCTTTGTTAACAGTGAAGCCTACAAGAGATCCAGGGTTTGATCCCTTTGTTTTGCCCACATATTATATACCTTCTGATCCAGGTGTACTAAAATAATTACCTGGTAATACTGGGGTAATAACATTTGCATGGCCCACAGGAAAAGCGGTATCAATGCCGATAGGACAGGCTGGTTAGTTAAGATTAAATAATGATAATGATGATGATAATGATAATGATCAAAATAATAAAGATGATGATAATAATAACAAAACAATAATAATCATACAAATGATAATAGCAATAATAATAATAATCATATGATAATAATAATAATAATGATACTAGTACATTTTAATATAATGAACAATAATAATGATTATAATAATAATCATGAAAAGCATGATTATTAAAAATATTTATTTGTTGTATCATGAATAACTTTGACCTGTTAATTATGATGTTTTTATCATAAATCTTTCAGCTTCTTCATGACTTATCGGACGCCAAAGCGGAGCAACCTCTTGACATATCCCGTCACGTCGAAATTTTCTTGGCGAAGGAAGATCACAAGTGTCCTTTGCTTACACACTTTCTTCAGATTCTCGACTGGTAAATGTTATGAACTATACCGGTTCCTCCTGGAATATTGATTTAAAGAGTCAAATAATTGATTCAAAGCCCATCCTATGAGCATGAAAGTTACAGTTTTTCTAAAAAAGAATTTATTTATTTATTTATTTACCTAAAAATATTTATTCAGGATTATAATATTAGCCAAAGCTGTTTTTCATATTGGTCATGTATAAGCTGTTTTTCATATTGGTCCTGTATATACATACATGTAAGATACAAAGTAACAACGAAATACAAATATTAATGAAATTTACAAAGCTTAAATATATTACTTGGATATCAAATCATATAACATTTGATCAAAAATCAATTTCAGCTCGGCTAAAATTCTGGGTTTCGTTACTTTTACATCTCGTAGTTTTGTAGTTTAAGGCAGGTATAATACTACTGGAATTAGTGACATGCAGTGAAGTATAGTCTATGAAAAACTAATTAATGTTATCTCGCATGTATTGTTCAAACCAAGGTGTACGTTATAAATTATAACATAATATGGGTTGTTATTCACAAATCAGCCCACATACACTACTTAGGACGTGCTCACAAAGAGAACTCGCGTAAAATTCCCAAAATTGTTTTGGGAGTTTATTTAAGCTGAAGAGAGATAGTGCTATGCAAAAATAATATGACTTAACGCCCTTATGGCGTTGATTAGACGATTAATATACGCAAAATAATGTTTTAAAGCATACGTATCGCATAATCATTATACGGTATATACAGTAGGGTTGCGGATGCACCATGTGTGAGAGAGAGGGAGAATTGAAGAGTCCTGCAAAGGACTCTCGGTAATCTTTCTTGAGGGTGTGTAGTCCTGAAAAGGACTGTTGGTGTAGTCTTGAAAAAGACTGTTGGGTATCTTTCTTAGCGTATAGTTCTAAGGAGAACTATATCGCTTGGAGAGGATGAGGATGGATGGCGGGACTACACCAACAGTCCTTTTCAGGACTTCCCACCTTCAAGAAAAAATACGGAGAGTCCTTTTCAGGACTCCTCAAACCTCCCTCTCTCTCACATGCTGTTTCCGCAAGCCTAATGTTTATCTACATCACTATATAACCCGAAACTTACAAGCAGCATCTAAACATTATATATTATCATCTTGAATATCTAACAGTCCCGGGATAAGCATGTGTCGCAAGATGGGAGATAAGGTAAAAGCTTTCTGTGAAGATGCTGACGTACATGTCCTGATAGTCAACACTAACTCAGGAATATCAGCCGAGGTAAGGTTAATCAGAATCTTCCTTTGTGAAGAAATCATCTTTTGCTGCTGCAAGTTGTGATTTTTCACTACCACAAAAGGTCGCGATATGTCACTAATTATTTTGGTATAAGTAAAACCAATCTCAATCCGAAATATATTCTTTGATGGCAATGCTAACGCTAGATAATTGTAATACCAGTAACTCTTACATTACTATTATGTAATATGTTTATCTCCTAAATTGCTTGAGTATCCGATGATTTAGCAATAACATTTTTTTTAAAACCATTTGATGATAATAATTATTATCCCCACCTCTTAGCACCATAGTTTAGAGGCAAGTCGTGTTTATGCGCCTCTTGTCGGCAGTAAAAAGTCACTGCAATGGTCCGGGCTATTTTAACCTCTTCCTACTTTTACTTTCCTTTCTGTTAATCGACCAATACAAACTAAGTTGATTGTGACTTCCTCGTTCTAATTCTTTGGTATCAAAATAGGCACATATTTTCTGATTCATGGGTATTTTAATACGAGAGACTTTCTGTGCTCTAGGTCTTAATATATATTTAATTATTACGCATAAATGATTTTAAAAACAGACAAAGGAACACTTCCTGAAAGTAAAAGAGCGTCTGCCGAACCCTGATATCATCATCGGCTTCACGATGTGGGACCTAGCAGATTATGAACGACCTGAAAGAAAAGAAAAAGTACGTATGAAATCAAAACAGTTGTTTTCCCTTTGATATTCATAACGATTCTTCGGTCACAGAAGGGGCCAGCGTGGTAAATGAACCAAAATGTCCTGGTAAAGCCTGCATTTAGCGAAGATTTGAAGTTCTGTGTGTGCGTGTTTGTGTCTGTGCGTAGGTAGATAAGCTCTTCTTTTGTTTTACACTGTTGATCTGCATAACATTGAAAAGCACAAATAAACAAGCATTTTAAAACTTGAAGTTCACACACATATGCACTTTCTTCACGTGTAAAGAGCATTGTAATGATGAAACCAAAAATACATTTAAAGTGCTGAAATTATTGGATCTAGCTTCCCCGGTGATGAATTTATAATCAAGAATCAAATTTCAGTCAAATCTAGTACCATATCATACAATTTCTGATTAAAAAAAAAAAGTTTCTCAATGGTCGACAATACAGAGAACAATGGAGAAACTGAGTAAGATCACTCGTCACTGACTAAATGCTGTACATGCTTTAAAGTACATTCAGGCATCGTTATCAAATCGTAAATTCTTCTCCTAGTCATCCACTTAAATCCTTGTCCACGCATTTTGTTAGTTTACTCCTTGACAGTTTGAATAGCCTGCTCCATGTAATTCCTGAAAAAGAAATGGCTAAGCTGCAGAGAATCCTAAACTCTGCAGCACGTCTAGTTTCTCCAACCCTAAAACATGACCATATTAAACCAACCCTTCAACAATTGCTTTGGCTCCCCATAAAAAATCGTGTCCAGGTCAAAGTTCTACTTTTAACTTTCAAGTCTATACATGGTCATGGCCCAAATTATCTTTCTGAAATGATTCAGTTATACACACCCAATAGGCCCCTTCGTTAGTAAATCAAACTCTCTTGACCGTTAAAAAAGCAAACACAAAACACTTTGGTGATAGGTCCTTTTCATGCTCTGCTCCACCATTTTTTGTGTGGAATTCTCTTCCAGCCTCCATTCGCTGCATCTCTGATATTACCTTGTTTAGATCAAAATTAAAAACCAATCTAACGGAAAAAGTATATTCAGCCTAGTTCTTAAATTGTTACCTTAACTTGTTACCATATGTTTGATAATTTCACTCTTCTCTGGTCATTTTTCTGTTCGTTTTACCTTTAATCAATATTGTAAAGCGTTTTGATATACATTTCTTATGAAAAGCGCTATTTATGAATTATTATTATTATACTTCAAATCCGTATCGATCTTGCTTTGAAATAGATGTCCTCTTTTATCATGCTTTTTAAGTTTACTCATGATACTCGGTACTTTTATATTCAAATGAATGCTACACTTAGACGAGGGAACAACATATAATTGGCAACTAATCGGCATCGATTATCTTGCAGGTGAAGCGGGGACACCTCATAGATGCCTTTGAACTTCTAAAATCGACTGGCACAGTATCCACAATGGAAGAAGCAAAGGAGAAGTGTTTCTTTATATCTGGAAGAGAGGCACTCCGTGATGCCCTTGGTGAACAAAGTATATATATTCCAAGTCACTTTTATAAAAAATCGAAGTATTACGTATAAAAAGGAAGAGACCCTGCAAGCGAAATTTTGGTTAGAAAATAATGTCATATATTAGTAAAAATGCTACTTTCATGAATGTTGCTGTCGAAAGGTTACATTTTTTTTTTCATTATGAACGCAGAATTTACATTCACAAAGGGTAATAACATGCCTAAAACCTTTAAATGAATAACGTACTCAAAAGCCATCATGATAACCACTCCTCAATTATGTCTGACCATAATTTTTATTTTATGTTCAATATTGTTAAAAAATGATTGCTCTTTTTCTGCCTTCTGCTTTTTAACCCGGTTTGTATCAGGAAAAAAGTTAAGACATTCGGGTTTGGCGGCGTTTGCACAATGTTTTAACAATCTTTGCCTTCTTCTTCTTCCACAGTTATACTTGCAATAATTACGTGATTTATAAGTAATAATCGTTAGCAATATTGAATGCTGATCGTGAACAATAGCATCGTAAAGAATCACCAAACTTGTGCTACTTGCTGTTTGAAGGTTCATTTATTCGAATACTGTTGTTTATTAATCTCTTACAGCGGAGCACATGGAAGAGCCGCGAAGGGAGAGGCGGCGATCATTTCAAGACTTCTTGAAAAAGATAGAGGTAAGACTAAAAGTATTCATGTCGTCAATTAGGGCTTATTGCCATGCATATACCGTGCATGGGTCATAAGTTATATGATGAAAATTACATTTATATGATACCACTTTCGTGACCGTTCTTCCATCTATGTATATATGATTGTTAGTAACCACTTGATTGACAGCGTTAAGTCTTCTTCTAGGGGATTTGTGGATTTGGTAAAAGAGGATTAATGCCTTACCAAAGGACACTAGCGCATCTACTTGCTTTCGAACGCGGGTCCTCCTAGTTAACTGCTCTCCCACTGAGCCATCGCACCTCAATGATAATGGTAGAAATCGGGTTCAATGTCAGAAAACTTTAACACTTCCTTTGTTTTTTTTTATTTCGATTGTTATTATTCCAGGAGCGAGCAACTATCGCTGGAAAGAAAGACAAGCTAGACAGTAACCGCCTAGTATGTCAGGATATCTTAACCTCGTGCATGACAATCATTGATGCCTTGAGGTCGTCGATCGAACACAAAATGTGGGTGTTTGTGGTAACCGTGGCACTCCAAAATGTTCCAACTTTAACCAATCAATTTTAAAGGGAAATTCAACCTGAACACAAAATTGCTGCCTAAAAAAAAAAACGGCAAAAAATTGGAGAATCGTCAAATTAGTGAATCGGACGGAAAATTAAAATAAACTTATTGAAAAGGATGGAGTCAGAAATATCCAATATCACTTCTGAAATATCTGAGCTCTGAATGGCTCCTTGGAGATCCATGTTTCGCAGCTAGCTTGCCCATAATTTAGTACATTAATCATATAAAATAACGTCTGTGAAAATATACCGTCGTCACAACTGATACAATAGGGACTTTTAGATTCTCACGAATACTATGGGGATTGCTACGGTCGACGTCCTTTTAACGCACTGCCTTGAATGGATGTCACATGTTTCAGTCCACGCTCATCTAAAAGTCTCTAATAACAGAATAAATACATGTACATGTACATTATGTAAATCTTTCTATTGCAAGTTCACTAATTCCCGAGGTGAAACAAGTGGGGGAGATGGGTTCAAGATAGTAAAAACGTGCGTATGCCTGACAGAGAGCCTGAGAGAGAGAGAGAGAGAGAGAGGGGGGGGGAGAGGAAGAGAGGGAGACACTTTGCAGAAATTGTTGGACTGTTACACATCAGTAGTTAAAATCACTGAGATGGGTTTTTTTTTTCTTTTATAGAAATGAACTGAAACTGGAGTTAAACACGCTCAAGCAAAAAACTAGCACACTCCTCGTACAGACCAAATAATACATGATAGAAAGCAAAACGCAGAGAGAAAAGGCTCTTACCAACGTTGACGAAGAGGTAAATATGTCTACGGTCTAAACTTAGATCTATACCTTAGTCAAACCGATGGACCGACATCGGACCGACAACACATCGTACAGAGATTAAGGTTACGGCTCATGGCCAAGCGTTTGTCGGTTTGTCGGCGTGAGTGACATATGCAGTTTCATGTTTTCCTTACAAATGCTTCATTCTTTTTAAGACTTACCTGTGACGAGGGAGAGAAAGAGGGAGAGAAAGAGAGAATGAGAGAGAGAGAGAGCGAGCGAGAGAGAGAAAGGGAGGGGCGGGCGATGTTTCTGAAAATTCCAAACAACAGACCAGTTCACGGTTAGCACATTACTGCAATAACCCCCGAATGTCAAAGATCTTCAAAACATGAAGAGTTCCCACTTTTTACATTTTGAAATAATCACTCTTAAGCGTTGGTGGTTTTATGTAAATAGCTTTTGTTTTCCCTTTTCAAAGAATACTTCCACATGTGTATCATGGAGTGCATGAATGAATATTGATTACATAACTTCCATGAGTACGAATCCAGTATTTCGTCTCCGTGTATTTCAAAATTTGTTCTGCAATGAAGTTCATCTGCTCATGCTCAGACTGCAACCGTGAACTGGCTTGATGATTTTCCTTTTCTTCTGTTTTTTATTTGCCCCCTCTTTTTTAACCTTTACCGTGAATATCAAATTGGCTTGATTTTATTATTTTGTTTCCTAATTTCTTGCTACCAGATAATGGAATGCATGGATGACGTGCTTAGACGGATGGAGACAAAACTAGCCAACGAGAGAAATGAAAGGGCGCTTGACGCGTTTTTCCACGAACATGGAACGGTAAGATTTCCAAGTTTGTCTTTTTT
>BEXV01001149.1:14731-25818 GCA_003118195.1 Hemicentrotus pulcherrimus | reverse complement strand
CATGCTTTTCAAGGAACATGTTTAATCTGATGTTCTTCCACCCTTGCATAATAACAATGATAACGCTCACAAATTATTTTTTACCTCTTCCCAGAACTCAACCTTCTCTTTAATACCACCTGTCCACGAAGTTTGTTTCCCTTTAAATGTGTGTCCCATGCCAACCGTCCTGGCAGACCAAGGACCAAAGACCGCCTTTTGAGTTTTCAAAGCTTGTGCAGCCTTTCTACAGGTTCCACTGTCCTTACAAAACGTTTCTTTTTCTACTTTTCTTCATTTTTTGATAGTCATTATGATGTGCGATGAGTTTAAACAGTTGCAACTGACCGAGAACAGTAAACTTTAATAGCAATTAACACTTGTCGTGTTGAATACACACAGACTACCAAACGGTGACGAATAAAAGTACAAACTCCAGGTTGCTTTTGATGAATATTAAATATTGATTTAAACCAAGTTTGCCCTCGGTTAACAACCACAGGAGGAGGCCATTATCTGTCAAGATATCCGCTCTAAAACAAGAGATAAGAAAGAAAACTGGATTGTTTCATCGATAGACAAATCAATATTGATCGAACATTTTAAAGTCTGTTTTAAAGTACATAATGGGAGTGACCTTTGGACTCAGCAGCAAAGAAGAAGATTTGTTCGCAACTGTTAAGTTGTGTAGATATTTAGGCCCTGAAACTTTTTCACCCGATTTCTGTAAAACTGAAAAAGTGTTTAATATTGTATTCTTAAAAGTGCTTCTTAAAATATAAAAAAGGGGAGAGAGACAATTTGTTTGTTTACAGTTCCTCCCCCAATTGTTTTAGGAAATGATTTGTGGTCTAATTCTAAACAGTGACATACATAAATGGTCATGTACATTACGTGATGGAACAACGTGTGATTGAAACGACACCTTGAAAAAAAAACTTAGATATCTTCATGGTTTGTGAATTTGTTCAGGATTTGTTACCGATGTCAGAGGGTTAGTACAATATGATAAGTAACATTTTATACAAAAATTAAGCAATTTTTTCATCAACCTTCCACACTTTTACCGAGTCACTTTAAAGGGAAATTATTCCTTGATAGCAAACTACTCCGGAAGAGAGCAGAAAAATCCGAGTAGTAGATTGTTGAAAGTTTGAATAAAATCGGACGAAAAATGAGAAATGAGAAAACTATATATTATGTCTTTGTGATGTAGTGGCGGACAACTTTCCAATTTGTTCCAACATACAAAATTACAAAAATTCCATTTTCCCCAAAAATATCTGACTCGGGGAGGGTCTTCTCTATTTATCATTTAGGACCTATAATAATATGCTATCCATAATATTGTTTGGGTAGTGCCCCGATTGAGAAGACGCTTAGGAGAAAACAAAAATGTATTACATTTTTTAAAAACTTAAACGGGAGTTATCCGCGACTATATATGTCACAATCCAGTGACCAAACTGCCAATTTGAAATTCGCTCAGACTTAGTGATCTAATATTTCAAACATTCATAGATTTCTTGAAATTGGTCCGATATATTTTAAACTTTTGGCATTCTGATTTATCTCTTTCTATTACAAATAAGTTAAAATCTTTAAGGAGCTATCTGTTTAGTATTTGCTTAAGGCGAGTATTCCTAATACCACTTCTTAGCTAAACATACTTGACTGATAACATCGACGAAGACATTTGTTACCTCATAAATAAATATAAATGTTGACAGACCTCGAAAATTGTCGCGTGGACGGAAATGTGTGAGCATGGAGTTCGGCAGTCATGAGAGTAAAGATTTAATGGGCCGCCTCTGGTTTAAGTAATTCAAATGTTGAAGCACAGGGCAAAGACTTTCGAGAAAAGAATCAACCTCGCCTGGGAAATTTTAATGGCCGCAAACATCACCTTTTTAAATGTATGAACGTTACCATTTCATTAATTTATTAACTAATCCAAAAGTGATCTCCAAGCAAAAAAATATTTTGTTCTGCCCCCCAAAGCCACTGAACGAAATTTCTGACGACGTAATTTTCCAATTTCCGGGGCCTAAAAACAAAAGTGCTCTTAAAGGTAAAGACCAGTATTGGAAACGCCCCAATTTCAAAAAATGAAAGTTCTCATTACCAATCATGTGCAAGAATGTTTTGACTAATACTTGATGATCAAAAATTTGCCGGGAAACCGCCTACTAATTCATATATTTTGTAAATTTGATTCTCTCATGGTCTGTGAGAGATATAGGGTAGTCCCATATACATCTTTCTGTGTATAGTGCTTGTAACTTTACAAAGAATGGGCCAAATTTCTTATCATTTTGATGATTCCAGAACCTTGCAGATGCTAGATGCTAGATGATCAACCTTTTCTGATCGATTCCACAACGTTTCTTTCACAATGCAATCACATGACCATAACTGGTCTTTACCTTTAACCCTCCGCATATTCAGCTGCTGGCTGAGTCGTTGCGAAATTTTCGGCGCGATTTTTAAATTTTAAAACACCCCCTTGAAAAAATCCTGGGTACGCCACCATCTATAGGCCCTGTAATTATCTTGAGTTGATCTCTCGAAAGTCTTTGTGACCGTAATGGTAATTTATAGTATTGGCCAAGACCATATAGATTTTGGGGAAATTGACGGAATTCAAAACGGTATAACAATTAAAAAAACTTCATTAAAATCTATTTTGTGAGCTCTGACAGAACATTTTTTTTATAATTAATTAATCAGGGAAATTTCCAGTTAGTTGGTCCTAGACATCAAAGACCACATGATAGATTTTAGTATATCTGATCATTGGGCCTAAACAAAGGAAAGATGTTGTATTGCCCTCTTATGTATGTAGCAGCACCTGGGTCGGTCGGTCGATCAACAAAAAAATGGTTGCTTTTTTCCATCTTTGGGCTGATAGTTTTCATTTTTTAAAATTGTTTTTTGAAATATTGAACATTTTCTTCTAAAAAACGGTAACAAAAAAAAAATTGATAAAAAGTTGACCGTAAATTTTAAGATTTTAAGATGTTTGGGTCGGTCACGAAGGGCAATACAACATCTTTTGCTGTTAGGCCTTGTTTATTGAATAGAGCTTAAATGAGACAAAATGCCGAATTTTTAGTGAAAACTGAAAAGACACATGTCATGTCAATTAATGCTCAGAAAAAGTCCATACCTATATACAGGTGTAGCAAATAGTTTTTAGTAAATTGTATTTTTCTGGTTCAGTAGACCAAGAAGATGCGGTATGGGTGTGACATGGGCGTGGCTTGGGTGTGGCATAGTATGTATTCGACGTTACAGAACGAATGCTGGAGTGAATATATCCGGTTCATATTGTGTGTGAAAGGTTTAGTTAACCTACTTTGAATATGAAAATGAAATGGAGACTAAGCAAGCTTGAATCCGAGTTTCTCGTCCCGGCAGTTTTTTTTTTTTTTTTTAATGAGAAGAAGGGTTTTTAAAAATCAAATCTAGTATGTTTTTTTCCCCGACACATACAAATGCCATGCGGTCAATTCGTAACCAAAAATAGGAACATATGCTATGGGTTCGTCGCTTTGCAACAAGAATTGCACTTCTCTTTTCTGAATAACAATAAATCAATGTTAAAATAAAGATAATGAATTAAAGCCCATTCGTTGAAACAAGTATAGAAATCAATGAGAAACGATTTTTTTTTCTGTACTCCATTGTCTCGATATATCATGTTCAAATTAAATATATATCAAATATTTATGATAAGGAGGTAGAAAGAAAAAAAAAACAGAAGAGGACGTGAAGCTAGGATTTAAATTTGTTTGGCCTTGCATAGCATCAAACCAACCAGAAGCGAATTTTGAATATTTTATGAAAGATAATATATAATCATATGAAAGAGAATAAGATTAATTGAAAGAGAAAATGATATGGGTGTGTGTATAAGATTGTGGTTACTAAAGCGGTCTGGATGTTTTATTGATTGTGGCACGTTTTGGTCTTTATCATGAATATGATAATAAGGTATCTCGTAACGGTTTATTAATGATTATGTTGAATCTTTTGAATATATAGAAATTCGCATTTGAATACGTACAATTTGATTTAAAGCCCCTCTGCACTAGTTTATCCAGGATGGATTATACCTCCCTGCGTGGTCAATGACAGGTTGTTTTCTCATCAAATCAGTTCTCAAGTAACAAAAGAAAAAGGGGACCACGGGGGACCAATGTTCACCGATTAGGCATTGTTTGCTATATAGAGGGCGCAAGTAGCTAATAAGTAGTGCAATGGCGCTTAAAAGAAAAATAATGGATTTTTATGGAACGGATGGAACCGTCTAAAAGATAGTCCATGATCCAGATCAAAAGCACAACCTCCAGCATGACTGTAAAATGTGGTGTATTCCTTACATAAATATACATTTTCATTATTAAATTATTATCCACCCTAAACATATTTTGTCATCGAATTTTAGAATGAATATAATTATATTTGTGAGTATGTTTTTGCATGTGTGCGTGCTTGCGTGCGTGTGTGTATTGCATTTCTGATTTGTATTATTTGGAATCAATAAAAAAAAAAAAAACATTGAAGAAAAAAAGGTATGTGACTGTGTTTGCATTATTATTTAAATAACTGAGAAAAGATATGAGAAAGGAAAAGAAAGTAGGTTGTAAAGCTGAAAATTAAATAGACAATGTAAAATCATATAGAGAGTATATAGGGACAGAGGAGAGGGGGGAGAAGCGAGACGGCGAGGTGGAAAGAAAAGGGGAGGGAGTGAGAGGGGAGGAATGAAGGAGGAAGGGAATGGGGTGGGGAGGAGAGGAGAGGAAAGACCGAGATGCTTGGAAAGAAAAGGGGTCCGGCAATATAATGAAAAGAGATACGAGCACATCAAGCTAGAATCTTGCTAGAATTGTTATTTTCCAGTTTGTTAAAAGTTTGCAAGTATAGTGAAGCAAGCGAGCAAATGATACTTTATAAGATTGTATCATGTCATCAAGATATGATATAAAAAATCACATGGTCAGGCACCTTGAAACTCGATAAAAGTAATGATGACGGTTTGTGGTCGGGGTTGATGGGCAGCAGCCCCCGTTCGCCCACGATTAAGTTTCGTATTAATGTTTTAGCTCTTCTGGAGTAAAGTGCATTGTGTCGGCACATTAATGCAAGAAAAGGAAATTCATTGAAACTTGAACCTTGAAACAATCAAACACAGTAATAAAAGAACTATTAAGAGTAAAATTGGGGCTGTAATTCAAAGCCTAATACTAGGTCCAAGGAGTCGAACCCTGATGGGTTAGACAAACTATTCAATTCCTCTCCGAAAAGAAAAAGGAATAGACTTACAATTTGTGGTTTTAAACTCTTTAAAGATAAAATTGAGTTCTGGTCATACAAATGCATTTTGAAGTAAAATGTTAGCAAGCAACTGGGAAAGGGGGGTTACGTCGTTTATACAAACTGATGAAAGATGTCAGGTTTGGGAATACAAGAAAATTAGAACTCGGTCATGCTGAAGATCACATTCATTGCACACAAAAAATGTGGTTTAGCTATTAATCTACAGACATGTGTTGCTGGAATGTTTGGTCAAAATGTCCATGGTTTTCTTCCAAATTTGATTCAGAACAAGAATCAGAAGACGAGAACTCACGAATTATTATTAATTCATAACCAATGATCGATCTTCCCTTTAACGTTCGCATTCTTGCGGTACATTTTTCATGAGCATCTTTGTATGGGAGGGATGTACAGACTCCGGTTCAAAGTTCAGAGCTGCATAAACTTTCGGTTTTGACGAATTTTGAACAATCACAAAGACTTGAGCTGCGAACTGGGAGAAGAAAAAATAAATCGGTCAGTTAAGAAATTCCTTCCTAAGCATATGAATCATTATAATAGCCTAACGGTCGTTAACTGTATATACACAGTTATGGGTGTCGTAGCAGTCAAGTATAGCCAAGGTTAACATCGAATTTTATACCATCTTTTTGACGGGGACTTATATTAGATATTCGTAAGGAAAGACCACACTTTAGGCCATGTATAAGTACTATATACTGCTATCTAATTCATTTATGAAATGGATATTTACGAGTTTTGCACAACCATTTTACCAATGCGTATCGAAATTTATTCATAATATATTATTTCATACGTAATATTGATATTGATTGAGAGAGCAAATAGTTCTCATTTATTTCCTCCAATATGTACAATAATTGAGAAACAAACAAGTTAACAGTATGTCACGCATAATTTCATGTTTACATCAAGATAACGAGTAATACATACGTATGAACTAATAAAAGAAAGAAAAGGGTGTCCCGAAAAAAAAAGAATCAAGGGTTTGTAAGGAGGGGATCACCAGAGTAAAACAAAAACAACTAAAACAACAACAACAACAACAACAAAAGAATAGTTGTATACAGATGAATAATGCCAACGACAACCGGAGGGTGTGGCCGTTGCGACGCCAAACTCCAGCTCTTTACAAAGCCAACTGGCAAGATCATTTACATCATTTCATTTGATAATTTAGATAAAAGGAATCTTTTCATTCGTTTTTTTAAAGAGTGCATTGAATTATGCGTGTTAAATGTCAGATGACAAGGGATTACATTGCAAAGGACAAACTTTCGTCGCCACAAGGGTCGTATCTGAATACACAAGGGCTTAGATGTGCTTTCAGTTAAACTATAAATGCTGCATTAAAAAATGATGCCACCTATATCTTTGAAACTGACATAATTTATATAGAAGTCTATGACTACTGTATAGATCCTCTTCTCATCAAATTCATTGCCATGCGAAACACAAAACCTGTCACAAATACTTCCCATAAAATGGCCATAAAGCTATTGTAGTATTGTTGTAATAATAACTTATTGGATTACCAGTTTGACGGAATTAATGCTATGCGCGTCTTTCTTTTTAATTTCGCGCCAAAATGTAAGTCATGAATTCCGGGGAACGTCGGGGAATTTCGGGGAAATCCCATATCTATATAAGTCAAGCGTATCAATACAGAACTCACAACTCAGAATGTATCGATGAATGAAACCAGATATTGAGGAAGTATCATGTGATCAAATTCAATGGCAAGGTTTATGCGCCATAGCAAGTCATAAAAAGAATTAAGGGGGCAGGAGTGAAAGCGGCGAAGTTAAGGCTCTCACGCGTAGAACGCACGATATATGTTAGAATGTTAGCTTAATCCCACCTCTCGGTACCTTTACACTATGTATACCAAGGAGTTAGTATTTGGATCCAAGGTGTAGTCTTGTGTAAAGTCGATCGTTGGACTATGCATCACATGAAGTCATGTGCATAAATAGCTGTTAGCAAGCCCCACGTCTCCCAACCCCCATTAATTGAGAAAAAAAAACTTTCACGCTTACGATTTCAGGGCGTCATAGGTGCAGTTTGAAGCTAGAATTGCGTTCGCCCGAAATTGCTGATAAAGTCTTCAAAATTTACGAGAAAAAAGCGGGAAAATAAATGCTAAAATAAATCAAGATGTCTCTATTTTTTAAGTATCGACAACGATAAAAAGAAAAAAAACAAACAAACAAAAAAACGATCTGACTTATTTTGTTGTTGAATTTGCCGTGTCGGGTGAGGGTAAAACGTTTAATAACTGATTACAAAACATGTCGTCAGTGATTTGAAGGTTTAACCCCATTATTCGTTGTCACCCCTTGTTTCATATAAATGATACCACTGGTTACGCCTCTCAAATGATATCGCGATGTTTGTATGTATCGTAAAATGATAATGGTCCAATTGATAGAAGAGTGCTTTATGACTAAAAGGCCATAATCTTAGTACTGAGGGGAAATTCATATTTGTCAAATTGATGGTCTTAAAGGGGTGTGTCCCCTTGAGCTGACAGTTTATATTTTACCACCGAGAGTCGTCAATCCTGTGTCAATCCGAATTTCCTTGTCATTTCGTTCTGTTTTTCTGTAGTTACTTGAATTTTAATGTAAACTCGATGGCAAAAATTTTCGAAAAACAACGCAGGGGCAAATACAAATCATGATCTGATGAAAATTACTTAATACATGTATGTCATTGTACTTTAACGTTCCTATGCGTTCCGAAAAGGTAACACACAGAAAATTTCAAAGAATAAATCCTGACAGAAAGCAAAGACTTTCGAGAAATGTAAGCAAGTTCAATAGCCCTGTCGTCCATCACTTATTTGTTTTTATATTTTCTAGCATCCAATACCGAACGTGATTTCTTATTGATAGACAAATACAAGTGTATTGAAATTACTCTAAAGTACTGTCGATGTCTTAGAAGTCTCTGCAATCGTGTTCCGGGTACCCATTGACGGCTGTAGTTCAAACGCCCTGCCTTCGGACAAACGAAACGGGCAGGGATTCGAACCCTCGAACCTTTTTGAATGAAAGTCAGGTTAATGAACTGCTATTATACCACGGTTCCCCCAACACTTGCCATACGATACCTCCGTAACCATAGCAACCTGCATCCCCGAAAAAATGAAGTTTTCTTGTTATTTTTTTTACCTTGAGAAAGGGGAGTTCATGGACTCTCCCCGCTTGGCCTGGTATGCCCCATCAACAGTCACTGAAATTCAAGTTTGTTGGGGGTCACAAAAGACCTCTTAAAAGGGCCCCCGAATGTCACCTTGACCCCAACAAGATCCCCGCCCCCGGAAATCTGCATTCCTTACCCCTTTGTTCCTTCAGAGCAGGCGAAGGGGTACAGGTATGCACCCCTCTATTGCCCCTCTTGACAACTCGAGAAGCAATGATGATAAACGGTTGCTAAACGGGACGCAGACTATGATATGCATGGAAGAAGGGAGTTTTAATCGATAAGCATATATCTGGTGAGACTCAACAACACCAACAAATATAAAAAGAATGTGGAAAAGGGGGTTAAATGTAACCTAGAAGACCATCATACAGGAGAGGGGGGAAAAAAATCAACGATTTTTCCAAAAATAATCACACCGATAAAAGGTAAAATGAAAGAATATTTGCATTATCAGAATTGTAGAAAATAGAAACAAAATATGTAGATTCATGTTACAAAAATAAACAAACAAACGAAGAAACTCGTACAAAAATAACACAAATCAAGACAAAAACGCCAGACAGGGAAATAAGAAAGGAATACCTCTAAATGCTAAAGAGGAGAAGAGCATTGATGTTTTAAAATTAACGCTATTGAATATGAACCGTGATAAAAAGTTGAGAAATGGGACACTATTTATGATAATATATATTTATTGAGAATAACAATAAAATTCAATCATAGAATTTGAAGCGGAAGAGGAAGAGGAAGAGGAAGAAAAACAATTTCAAGGATGCAACTTTCAACATCTCAGGACAAAATGTAATCGATATACAAGTCATGATGTACGTATTGTCGTCTGCTGAGAGCAAGAAAGGCGTTAACTCTTATAAAGGGACTTGGTAACATTGTTCAGATGAGAGATACTGGTGCGAAGGTAGTGACTTCAATGCTAGATGTACAATTAAAGGGATTTGGTAACACTGTTCAAATGAGAGATAGTAGTGCTAAGGTATTGACTTCAATGCTAAATGTACAAGTAAAGATAACCTGAAAATTTGAGTGAAAATGGACCATTATTCATGGTACAAATTGGGAAAAACTGATCTGATCGATTCCTTAATTCTCCCAACTATATTGTTTAGGTGATGCAAATCTCACAAAGCAATAAAATGGCTCTTCATTCCGTTCCAGACATTTAAGTGTTGCAGATTTTTTTTATAGCTTGTTTTATGTCTTTTTTTCATGGAAAAACGGTTGGGAAAATTCAAAAATGGTTGGGAGAATTTACTGTTAATCACTGTTAGAGGGTGCCCTCACATCGACGCCTTCAAAGAAAACCATAGATATCTTAATGGTTTGAGAATTTGTTCAGGATTTTTTGCATGACAGGTTAGTACAGTAGAAGGAATATAGTAAGTAACATTTTATACAAAAATTAAGACATTTTTGTCATCAACCTTCAACAATGTTACCAAGTCACTGTAATAGAGTTAGCGCCTTCTGTATCTCAACAATGACTTACACTTTTATTTTTATGATTTCACAACAGAGGGAAATTCGACGTTAAATAGATTATAAACATGTGAAAGTAATTTGAAAATATTTGAATGACTGTATCAATTTTATTGTTAATGTAGAACTATATGAATCATATTGGAGTTGGTATTTTACATTTCGAGGTCATCATTCTACCTTGAATTTTCTAAAGCTTTTGTTCGAGACTTTCAGATGGCTCCACTAACTCCGTATAAAATCTGTTAACACTATATTTGGCTATTGGAAATAACAAAATATGAAGGGGGAAAGGTGGGAGGGGGAGGGGAAGTAAATTATTTTAGTCTATTTTTCAACTTTTAGACCACTTTTGGTCAGGTGTTGGTCAAGCAATTTACAATTGGTGTTGAGGGAGGGGTAGGTTGTATAGTGAAATGCGAATTTTATGACATGGACACCGTTTTGGGCGGGAGGCGGGCGGAGCTGGTTGATGGGGGAGTGGTAATGATCAGATTTCAAACGTTGCCCTTTGCTTTTTCCTCTTTCCCCCTTTTTCATCATTGCATTTGAGGGGCAAGTATCTCCGCACAACCCCTTGGCTTCTCCTGGGTTCAATAGGACCATGGACTTATAAACAAACTAAGAGGCTAAGATTCTAATTGGTAAGATGGGGAGGTTCCTCAAACTTCAAACAAGGAAGCACTTCTGGGACCCCTTGAGTAAATAGGGTCAAAATAGTGCTCCCAATTGTCTGGGGGAAACAGGACAGGCGAGACAGTTCAAATAGATGACCATTGTCTCCGGTCAAGCCAAACACATTTCTGTGTAACGGCAATTTGTGAATTTACAAGTAGACACACACACACACCGTCGGGCAAATTGACCATTCGCTCGCCAAGGTCAGATACAAGCGGTCAATGCCATGAGTTTTTCTAGGCTAAGCGTCGGGTCAGGAGTTCTTGGAAACAGCAGGCAACACTGGCGTCCCAATTACCTGTCACCAAGCCCAGCCGATCGGAGGGGTAGCTCCAGGAGGCCAGGGGGAAGACAACGAAGAAGAAGGAGAAGCAGGAGAA
>BEXV01001148.1:110177-130246 GCA_003118195.1 Hemicentrotus pulcherrimus | reverse complement strand
GCATTGCCGATCTTTTACCTTGGCGTCTCTGTGTAGGTCCCGTGACCAATCTCGGGGAACAAAGGTTTGAAAGTGTTTTTGGGTTCCCTGGTGAATACCAAACAATTTTGACTTGGGCTGCCCCCTTGAAAATCCCAGGCATTTTTGTGAGAGTTTAATCGATCAACAAAGCTCATTCAGGGTAGAAATTCAAATATATTCCAATCGTGTCGATATGCATATCAAATTATTTGTCTGGTCGTGAGGATTCTAAAAATGTATAGTGTGCTATACCTCCGACCTTAAATGAGGGCGCTATGGTAAAAAATGTTGAATGGTCAACACACTTTTGACTGGTGGTCAAATTCACCAACACAGTGATGGGGATGTCCAAAAACTGAATACATATGACAATATCGAGGAAGTGGTTTCATATTTAAGTAATTTTGTGATATAGTTTATTCCTATGTTTTTATATATCTGATACATTACAGATTCTGTATCGTGTGTCACTTCCTGACTGTTAGGGTACTGCCCAGAGTTTCTTCACATAAATCAAATGAGGAGACATTCTTGACAGAGGGCTTCGCGGAGACGAGAAATGGAGGTGTCAACACTTTTGCTTACAATATTGATACCTCTGCTAGCATGCAGTGTGTATTACTGCCATCATCTGAAGCAGCAACTTGCTACCTCTATGAGTAAGGCTGAAGAGTCCAGTCATCTCCCCAAAGAAGAAAGAAGGTTGGCCAATGGCTCACAGGATTGGGCCACATATTTTGAAGAGTGGGGCAGCAGTGCCAGGTGCCAAGGGTCAACCAACGTCGACAGGCGTTGCATTTTCCACAACCTTTGCTACTACACCAAATACAACGAGTTTGTCTTCCTGCATGCATCACACTCCATCAGTGAAGGAATCCTTGATGATCGTCAGCAGCCAGCCCTTGCCGATCTTTCTTCTATACCATATCACAACACCCAGTACTTTGGTTATGTGGATGTGCCAAGTACTGTTGTGCAGTCAATAAAGAATGTGTCTTATCAGGATGGTAAGTACTTGCTTTTCAATCGCTTCAACACAGGCAACCTCATGCATGTGTTTCACGATGATCTCTTACCGGTGTTTTACACGCAGCTTCAGCTTGGTCTTCTCAATCTTCGATCCGGTGAAAAGGACGCCACGTTACTCACAAGCGATGGTCATGAAGAGGGACCCTTTTTTCCACTCTATGAGCACATCTCAAAGGAGACACCCATTCTTACACATCGGTTATCTCAAGATGATTCATCAAGATTGGTCTGCTTTGAGGAAGTTCATGTAGGACTCAGCAAGTTTACCACCTGGTATCAGTATGGCTTTGATATTCCGCAAGGTCCTCTGGACGACGTTGCTGTAACCTCAAAAGAAATCGAATTGTTTACATCCTTTTACAAATCCAAACTAAACATTGGTGGCTGTGATTCCAGTGCAGAAGTTGAGAATTTGAATACGTTTGTGATCCTGTCGAGGAGAAGTAATCGGCTTATTCTGAATGAAGTGGAATTAAGTTTGGCCCTAGCACAGCATTTTGATGCCTTGGTCATTGTAGCAAGTTTAGAGATGTATTCCTTATCAGAGCTCATAGGAATGATCTCTTGCTCAAAGGGTCTAGTTGCTGTTCATGGATCCCTCCTCTCGCTCTCCATCTTCCTTCCTCCAGGTTCAGTTCTAGTCGAGATCTTTCCTTACGCTGTGAATTCAGACAACTACACACCCTACAAGACGCTGACTCATCTGAAAGGAATGAACATCGTCTACCGAGCATGGAGAAACATTGATGAGATCAACACGGTCACATACCCTGATGCTGAGCCAGAATTTGGAGGCATTGCCCACCTTGAGCCAGAGCTCCAGGAACACATCCTGTTAATGTCAGATGTTCCTTCTCACTTATGCTGCAGTGATCCAGCATGGTTGTTCAGAATCTATCAGGACACCATAGTCGATGTTGACAGTTTCGTGGAAGTGGTCAGTGATGCTCTTCTTGAATCTCAAGATGGAGCCATAGAAAATGAGATTGGCAGTGTACCCTACCAGCCAGGAGCTGTCCAAGAGTTCTCCTGCTCCACCGTACCTCTTCCATCTAGGGTTGTAATAAGTGATGATGATGATGGAGATGATGATGTAGTAGGTCTCTTGTTGTCGTGGAAACCACCTTGGAACATCCCTTTCATCCAGGACAATTTCAAAACAGATAAAGACAACTCCATCACTGTGGAGTATGAGGTGACGATCCAAGAGCAGGGGGAGGGGAAAGTGTACGCAGGGGCGTTCGTCTTGCCGATGACCTCGCATTTATTCAAGGAAGGTTTTAAGAAAGGTCGTGTTTACTTTGCATGGGTCAGATGTAAAGCAGGAGGTAAGACTGGACCGTATGCATCGATCACCTCCTGTCCATACAAGGAAGACTGAAAAATAGAGTAGAGTAAATGGGAGACTCAGGAAGAGGATCTTAAAAGATATGTCACAGAGTTGCCAATTTGTGTGTGACTGATTACAGCTTCAAAAAATCATAATTTTCTTTTCTGTTGGATTTTCTCAAACTGTCATCAATATTTTTCTTGTTTTTTCTTATTTTTTTGCTTTTATTTAAATCTACCGAATATCAGGGTGGACTTCCCTTCAAATTATACTGTTCTTCAGGGGTTCCATTTTTCTATGTTACTATATACAGTTTATCAATAGGATACACGCAGAGTGTATCCACACAAAAAAAAGTTTGGAGACAATATTATCATCATTGAGCATCCAAGAGACTGGGGGAAGGGGGGTGGGGGTATTTCTTGATGGGACTATACAGGTTTGGAGTTCAAATCACTGTGTGCGAGACCTGTACACCCATTAATGGTATTTCCGCCAAGTCGCAAATTTTGACCTACTGCACCATCCCCCTTTAGAGAAAAGAAAATGATTTGGAATTAACAATAATTGAAGTTAAAAGCTCATATTCTCATGTTGTGATGCCATAAGTCATGATGAAAGGATCAGGCATGACTGAGCAGAAACAAATTGTAATTGGCAAGGTATAGTAATATTTGTTTTAAGGGCCTCATTTAATCTCTTGCTTCGTGCGAGAATAAGAGCCTTTTAATGATGTGTATTGTCTGTAATTAATAATTACAAATCAGTTTCTGTCTCTTCAATACAGTAATGAACAAGCAGCCATTTTTAATCAAGTTTTTGATGCTGTCACTTCATGATCAGACGATTTGAATTATGACTTTGATATGCAAGAAGAGAAAATAATGGTTTTAATGATGTATATATACATACAGAAATAACAACATACCTGTAAACTTGGGTTGCCTATTTTCAGGGACACACTGTACAGATGTACAGTGTATAGGGTACTATTGTTGTTGTAGCCGTTATGCAGTTATTACCATTAAAAATTCCACCAAACAAAGAACAGAGCAAAACTTGAATGCCTGGTCATTGCCAGATGTTTTTCCTCCTCTTTTATTTCACCAACATTCTTCACCTCTTGGACAGGCACAGTCCTGAGCAATAGATTTGACTTTGTATTGAAATTAGACAAAATCACTTGAGAGGTTGATTATTAGAACATGAATGAAAAGAATATGCAAGTGTAAAGCGTGTATGTGATGCGAGGGGTCATTGCCAGATATTTGTCCTACTTTTATTTCACCAACATTCTTAAACTTTTGTACAGGCACAGTCCTTGGAGGAGCTGCAATAGATTTGACATTATAATGGAAATGAGGTAACATGACTCGAGTGAGAGGTCGAGTGAACATGAATGAAAAGAATGTGCAAGTGTACTGGAGATATTGATGTGAGGGGTTTCCCTGTTTGTCTTTACTTCACCATAGGGAGAAGCGTGCATTTTATCAGAGGGGGAGGACATGTTTCTTCCTTCTTGTGACCAGCAAGGTCATGTGCTTCCAGGAATATTCAAGCTAGTATTGTCAAATGAAACTGTTGCTCCTCTTATATGGGAGTATAGGCTCTTATGGCCAGTTCTTATAGCGAGACGACTTCTAATGGTATCCTGTGCATCTGGGGCAGAGCTCACTTTCCTGCAGTGGTGACTGTTATATGGACAGCTAGGTAAGTGGCCTTGGAACTGTGTGATCCAGGGACCAGTTTTTTAAAACATCCCACTATAAAAATGTGATAATTTTACAGCTCTGGGGTTTTCCTGTGCGTGCTGTGAGTAACGTGAAACAGTCCCCTGCATATACTTCATCGCTTGTTGATTGCCATGGCCCGTCTTTAACATCAGTAACCACTTGGGAATCAATTCGATTCATTTCATCAAAGATTTGCAATATCCGTTGACTACTAAATTGTATTTTTCCCAAACGCTTAGTACAGGTCCCAGCTGGTTCCCGTAGTAGAAGGGTTAACGGCCATTACTGGAAACACTTTACTTAAATGCCAAGTCCACTCTTATTTACTTTTAATATATGATGAAAAAACGAGATACAGAGCATCAACAAAAAGTTGAGTGAAATCGGATAACTAATAAGGAAGTAAGGTCATTTTTTTAAAGAATGAAAAACTGTGAAACTTAGAAAATCACTACTCAAATTGCCTATTTGGTTATCAGTTTGTGATGTCATTGCCTCACTTTTCATTGATTGCTTTGTTATTTTTATCCCATTAATTTCCCTTTTTATCCCCCTTTTTTTCCCCAAAAATTTGATTTCCCCATACCTTTGCCCAGGTTTTATGATTTGTATCATATTGCATGCATGAACTTTGAAGATTGATACTATTTTCTGAATATTGTATTATATATTCATGATCATTGGATTTTTATATTTCATCAAAATTCAAATTTCTTGTGATTTAACTGAAGAAGAAAAAATATATATATCTATATTAGTGCATCCACACAAAAACATATTACTATAAATATAACTTGGATGCTTGTGAAGTAAGAAAATTGGAAATGTTTATTATCAATATAAAGAAAACATTTAGTGGATAGTAAGGCAATGACGTCACAAGATTTCGTGATTGAGTAGCAAATTTGTCTTGAAATTTCCAAAGTTGTGCATGTTAAAAATTCTTAACTTTCTTATTAGCTATCCGATTTTGCTCAAACTTTTTTAGATTGGTTTGTCTGATTTTTCTTCTCCTTGGAGGGTACTTGCCCTTCAATGTATTTCTGTAAGACAAAGATTGATTTGGTATAGATTAAAAGGGTTGATGATTGTTGAATTTTTTTTTTATTTACCATAAATGAGTTAACAACTTGAAACCACTGATATAGTGTTAAGGGTTAATACATGACAAGTTGGCACATTCATTGTGAGTAAAATGGCCAATATTGAAAATTTGCATTTTTGTCACCCCCCCCCCCCCCAAAAAAAAAAAAAAAAAAAAAAAAAAAACAAAAAACAAGACATTGGCCATTTTGGCTCAAAAATAGTGTTTTTTTTTTTTTAATTTTCAGAATTTGTGACAATCAACCTTATACCATGCAAGGACTGGATGCAATTCTAAATTTTCTTTTTCCTGAAAATTGATAACTTTCAAAATTTGCCCAAATGCCCCTCTACGGAAAAACAGGGTCTCAATCATTATTCTATTATTCTTTACTCTTTCTTTTCTTTTCTTCTCAAATTCACTCTCCTTGTACGTCTCTAGAACCTTGTACTATACTACTCCGTTTTTGCTTCCTACAATACTTTTTTTAATTCAGACCTGCTTTATTGTGTTGCTCAGTACAGGAGCCTATTCACACATAACTATGCTTTTTATTTAGGCTCCCCACATTTTACATTTTATTTTTTTTTACCTTGCCTGTCATTTCTATATAATTTCGAAACCTCTATACGCTTGTATAAAATGTGGAATAAATAAAACTTCACTTCAAACTGGGGTCACAGTGAGCAAATGATGCTATTTTTTTAGACGAGGGTGGAACTTGGGCTTTTAAACAAAATTTGCTAGAAACTTATGCAAGTGAATATTTCTCCAAATTGATGAATTTTAATGAGGACATAATGATTCTCACACAAGAGACAAGTACGTATTCTTGAAAATTATCTGTAATACTTCTTTTATTACACAACCTTTAATAATACACAATAGACTTGATTTTATTTTATGAAATTGCTGTAAATTTACACTCATGATTTACAATCTGGTACATAGTATATCAGTTCTGCAGATAGAAAAACAGAATGATGCACATCTCATGTGAATCTATTATCTTTTTAAAAACATTCCTCCCCCCCCCCATAAAAAGATCCATTTTAAAACATGATTCTAACCCTCTATTCAATACTTCATTGAATGATTCTATTGTGACACAGAACAAAATGATCTATGGCACAATTGTAACACCATAATCTTCATATTAAAAAAACAAATGATGAAAAGCAGCATATATAAAATAGCGGTGCTGAAAACATACACTGAATCGAAAGTTGACTTTTCAGAGCAAAAGCAATTCAATACTCTCTTAAGAGTGCTGCTAGAGGTATATAACTAGAGATAAAAAACATGTAAATCTGGAGAAGTAAAGATGGACTAAAATACCCTTTACTGCTGGAGGGATAAAAATAGGATTTACACAAAATCCCCCTAGCACGATCCTTTCATTACCTTTGTACATTTCAATTTAGACTATGCCACATTTACATATATTACATGAAAAAAATTATTGCATGTCTTCTTATCATAGAAGAAAGTTATTTCATTTTATTTAATTCATTTACAGAGAGCTGGAAAAACACTGCTAAAGTTGTAAAAAAATACCTGGTGCCGTATTCTAGAACGGATATTAATGCCGTAACAAACTGAAATTATGCAGAACATGATCGAGAAGACAGCCAATGGCATAAAAAAACACTTTAATTAAATCATTTTAAAAGAATAATAAAATAGTTTAGCACTTGTCTAAAAACGTAACTGGTTCAGACTTTTTCAGATACAGTAAATTAAAAAGAATTCAATAATTTCCTAAAAATTACTGATTACTTTTTCATCATGATGAGTATCAAAGTTCGATACTTTCCCCAAATATGCAAACATAAAATCTTGAAAATACAACCACTTTTTAGTTTTGCTTAAAATGAAAAAATACACAGTATTCTTAAAAGCTTAATTTAAAATTAGTTAAAAAGTGAATGTGTGAAGTCAGTTGGACTCTACAATGCCACAAAAGAGAAAATAATCGTAATATTGACTTTAAACCACATAAGTTTTTTTCAATAGATTTCACCATGATACAATGTTAAAAAATATATATATATAATATATATCTTACAATTCATGTATCCATGATCTTTCAGTCAAACTTTGTTACAGATATACTGGCCTAACATCTGATATGTAAATATAACTTTTTCTTTTTGAATATTTATTTGGCTTTTCACTTTGATTCAAAGCGACACATCATGGCCCTACTTCATAAGACTGCCACAGATCTATAGCAATTATCGTATCTTGTTATTGATAGCAAGTTTGAAACAGGAATTTAGGTCTCTCAACTTTGTTCGGTGTGAAGATGCGACTGTCTTGAGATCAACTACTTGGTCTCCATTGAATTTAAAGGTTTTCCAAAATCACTGCTGAATTTTTTAAAATTTTGCCTCGAAAGTAGAATAAAGCCCAAGTCGAGTTTCATACAAAGCCTGAAAGCAATAAATTGACAAAACTACCTAATTCTTTATAGAAAAAGATTAGTAGATCTGTAATAAAAAAATTATATTCTTTTATAAAATGATTTAAAACCTGGAAGAGTATACATGTGCACACTACTTAGACACATGCAGAGTTTCTTTATGCAAACCCTATGATTTTGAGCTTAAAGTGCAGAAATTCCACCAATTTTCCTCATTGATTTTAATACCTAAGCCTCTATGAGCTAGCAGATTCCCTCTCCGACTTGACCGTCGCTAGGCGTGTCTGGAGGAAGTCGTTACGGTTATCGACACAGAGGCGCTTGGAGGACTCGAGGGATTCGCTGAGGAGCTGGCGTTTAGTGCATTCTCTTGCTTTGACCATGTTGTTCATGTTGTGCAGGACCTGTGACGATAGAAGCAAAGACAACGGAGGTAAGGGTGAGTCACCTATTGCGGGTCCTGCCAATGTACTGTAATTATCATCAGCCCCATCCCCCCTTTTCACTCAATAGAGGGTTGTGATTACAAAAAATTTGGCACCTTGGCAGGACGTAAAATTTAAATATTTTTTACGAACATAATGCATGCAATTTGAAGAGGCAGGTGAAAGAGGAGGGGATGGCTCTTCTTTTCTCTCCTCTGTACTCTCTCTCTCTCTCCTCCCTCTCAATTTGATAGTTGTATTTTTTTCATTATAATTGTTAATGCGTGTTTTTCGATACCTATGTTTAACTATTGTATATACCATGTATATTTTACCTTTGTATGTATGTTTTGAATTCATATTTTTATTGTACATGTTTTAATGTAAATGCAGGGCTCTCTGAGAGAGCAGATTCAGAAATGATCTTGAATGAGACCACCCTGTTAAAATAAAACTATAATAAATAAATAAAAGAACGAGGGTTGGCAGGGAGGAGGAAAGAGGGAAAAAAGAGAGGAGTGTGACCTTATCTTAAACCTATTTTAGAATTTCTAAATTTAAACTTTAATTTCTGAAAGAGGATCCAAACGTAAAAAACCAACTGAATATGTTGTATTGGCCGAGATGTGACATCTGAATAAAGTTTTCTATAGGAACTTGGTTTATAACATTTTAAACAAAAACGTTATCTATGATGCATTCTCCTCTCCCCACCCTCTCACCCCTCCTCTCTTATCCTCTTTCCCTCACTCTCAACCTCTTTCCCTTTACCCTCCTGAGAGGAGGAAAGAGAGGAGAGGAAAAGTTACATCTTGGCAGGAGATTATCATCTCCTCATCGCATATAATTTCATTTTAATGACAAAACGTTACCTTGGCCGGACTCTTCTGTATGACATAGGTCATAGCACTCTTCGGGCTCTGCATGCGTTTGTGTGGCGAGACGTACACCTGGTGCCTGTTGGAGACCTTCCTTGGCGACAGCATGTGAGGGCGTGGTACTGGGAGGGGCGAGAGGGGCGGGGCTTCTAGCCTGTCTGTTACCCCGTTGGGTGAATTTTCAAACCTAAGAGCAAAAGCCTGCACACTCTGAAGGAATACCTGTGGATGGAAAGAGAAAGTTCAATTTTGTAACACTTTTCTTCAAAAAAATCCTTTAGCAATACTGACAGTAGCCTTTAAACATGGCCACATTTCTGATAGACGCTGAGCGACTAAAAAGAGACTAATCGCGTAAACCTAAGTTAACACCAGAGCGAGTAGAGCAGCCAAGTAGCCTTTTGCAATCTGGATTGGATTTCTTATGTTAACCTTTGTTTCCGCCTGGAATTCTCTACCGAAACTGTAGCGTCCAATCACCGATCGTATCTTCGCTAAGAATAACGTACGGGCTAAGATCACTTCATGAAACGAAAACGAGTTGGACTGGTTCATTTTTGAATATTTTGTCTCTATTATTTATATGTTCATCTCATAAGCAAAACTTCTTTACGTTTTTTAACCTTTTCTTACATGTTTTGATAATGAATGAATCATGAACGAAGCCAACTGGGGGATGACCGCTCTGATTAGTCAATAACCCCAAAGTTATGAATAATTCATGCGTAGCAGTAAAATCTAGATTGCAAAAGGCTCTCGCGGCTTCCGCCACTCGATTGCGAGTTCCAACATTGGTCTCTAGTTTCAGCTTGGCCGCTGATTTGGGTTGAAAATAGCCAGAGTCACGAGGCCTAGTCAAGAGGCTATACTGACAGTGGGAAATTCCAGAATTACAAAAGTGTGACCTTAAAGCAGCCTGATTTTGCAGGAGGACTTACCGAGTTGTAGAACTTGATAAGGTCCCCTCTATGTTCATCGTCAAACGTCGAGGCCGTCCCAGCCATCCTGGTGGGAGTGGGCGGGGCGCTGCTGGGCTGAGGGACGGGCAAGGTGCTAGCTGATCGCATCAGGATTGGAGTCTCCACTGGTTGGAAGAACAAAAACAAAGCTTGATTAATTTTGTGAAATCTAAACATGTACAAATAACAGAAACAACTAGATGGAACTTCGCCTGCGCGCAGTCGAAAATGATGCCTCTGTCATAGACCAATTTTACAAACCAAAACAGAAGAAATTTTTCAAATTCAAGTTCAATTGTAATTCATTAACAGGTTCTCAGAATATCGTGACTACAAGCAATTTCTCATATACATATGACCCTTTGATCTTTGACCTCATGACACTGGCACTGCAAGATGTCCCAAGTTGAATAGTAATCCTGTCAGTTCTAATGAGAATGCATTCACAACCTATTTTTTTGCATACATAATGAGCCCATGACCTATCAGTTAATTGGTTCTGCAAGATACATACATGATCTAATTTTGGCAGTAATCCATCAATATGTTCTAATGATAATGCGATCACAAGCTGTTTTTGCATACATAATGAGCCCTTTGACCTTTGACCTCGTAACCCCCAAATCTAATCAGTTCATCAGCTCTGCAAGATACATACATGACCAAAGTTTGGCAAGAATCCATCAATCGGTTCTTCAGATAATGCGATCACGAGAACGGGACGTATGTACGGACAACCTGAAAACATAATGCCTCCATTATGAATTTTTTCCCTTTTATATCTACATGTATCTCTGTTTACCTGTTCATTGTATCCATTGTATTTGTTTTATTTTATCAACCCAAAATGTATTCCAATGGACTTTTTGCACATTTGATTTGTTTCAATGTGTTTTTATCAATAAACCAGTTCAATCAACAACAAAAATGCCTGTGCATTTTTCTCATTGCTTACTTGTCTTGGGTTCCGGTGAGCCTCTGCTGCTGGTCGCAGAGGCGTTCCCATTGGCGTCTTTCTTACGATTTGATTGAATGAGAACGCTGCGGTAGACGTGGCTGGATGCCTGGGGCTGGAAGCGGTAGCTGCGCATGATCTCCTGGAACGAGCACGGGTTCTGTGTCACCTGCAACAAAGAATTTGTACTTAATTCAGGATCAAAGACAAAAATAGTTCAGATTTTGTAGTAATATATTTACATAAAATGGCCCTCTATCGTGTAATAACACAAAAAGAAATTACACGTAGAAAGTTGAATCGTTTTAATAATTGAAGTTAATATCTGGTATGGCGTAAAATAAATCATAAGTTAAGGAGATTAGAGAGAGAGAGAGGGAAGGGTAATGAGAAAGGAAAGCAGAATATACACAAGAAAAGAGGAGAGGGATGAAAATGTGCCAAATAATTTATTATAGGAAATAACATCAATTATGACCTACACGAGGTTACCATGCAATTAAAATACATATTGTCCGGTCCACAAGCTGGCATTTCCAAATGGACAATAATATACCCTGATATTTTCGCTCTTCCTGGTTTCACCATTTACTCTGGATACAAAAAATTGCAGTCAATATTGAGCCCAATATTTATTTTCTCCATTACCTTTCAAGCAGCTGAACCGCCGCAAAGTTTGAGCACACAATAATGCGGGGCAGTAGCTGGGAACAGCAAATTTTTAATACCCTTTTTCGATTCACAAAGTGATAGTGAAAATATCAGGGAATATTGCCCTCTTGGAACTGCTAATTTGTGGAAAGAGCAATATTGACTGGCTATTATCTTTCATGCTCCTTTGGGAGTCAATTTCACCAGAGCTCCAGCAACAGCAACACCACAGCAAACTCACCCTACAGATGATGTACATGGTACACATGATGATCTGGTCGAGATGCCTGTCCCTCATCATCTCCGTCTTATGAACGACGGCGTGCTCCAGACACGTCCAGATCTTACGTCTGAGGTCATCGGAAAGCTTAAGGCGATGGCAGAGGTCAAGCAGTCTCACGTTCATCAAATGATAGACCTGGAAAAGAAAGAATTGCAATCAGAAACTAAATGTCATACCCCTATTTCCAAATATACAACTATAGGATAAAGTACAACTATAAACACATATCTGACGACTTTTCCATATCATCTTCTTTTTGCTATTATTGAACCTTGAACCCTGTGACCTTCCAACCCAAGATGTGATAAAATCCCAGGTAGTATGTCAAAATCCCTTTCTACAAAAGCCAGATAAGTGGTATACTCAAGATCTCGTGCTCTTTGACCTTATGCAACATGTGATCTTTGACCTCACAAACGATGTCAACAACAAAGCCCATCTCACCTTTCTGAAGAAGATGCCAATGGAGCCTGTTCTCTTGGGCCTGGGAGCCGGGACGGCAGTAGTCCCGCTTGACCCTGCCTCTCCTTCTGCAGTCTTGGCCTTGGCGGGGGAAGACGTGTAGATGACCTTGACAGGACTGACAATGAGTCGGGGGTTACCCGTACTGTCCTTTCCTTGAATGCCTAAAGGGGGGACGAGAAAAACAAAAAAAAAGATGATGAATGTGGTAAGGTAATTTTGGAACTTTGGCAAGGATCGTGGTAAAGTGGAACCTCATTATAAAGATCTTTGATATACGTAACTAGGTATCTGTTACAACAAGGTGATTTTGCTTATCCCACCTCTTTTTAAAAAAAATCCTGATACGACTCCTGATCAAACAAATTAATTTCCAAGGACCTCATAACACGTTTCCACTGTAATAGCCAAGTATTCAACTAGTGTGTGGACAAGTTCACGGTTTCTTAAGTTGCATTATGGAATTGTAAACTCCAATAAATATGAAAATATCATTTTACTTCATTTGGTTGTCTGCTCCAAGCTGTAGAAGGGCTGTCAGCTTCATAAAGTAACCAGAAATACTCAACTGTAGATGTGGATTGCAATTTAAAGGTACTATGTCCCTTTTGCAGCCAACCTCAAAATGCTGTAGAACTTTGCAGGAATTATGAATATGTCATGTATGTCCTATCTGTGAAATTTAAACATTAGCAGCGTCCTCCTATTCAAATTATGCAAGGAAACCTGTTTACGTGCTAGACTTCACTGTCAGACACTAGTGAGTGACTGACTGGCTTTTTTTCTTCTTTGGTAATAACAAACATGAAAAGAGTTGTAAAGGGTACATTTGTCTACATCAGCATTTGTCTACATCAATAACCCACTTCTTGTGATGGCCAAGATTAAACTGATTGAATCTTTGCGAAGCATAAAACGTATAACCATTCGGTACAATTGTCTGAAAATCAAGACTTACTGTTGGGCTCTATACCCCTAAAGTCGATTTGACAACTAATAGTCGTTATTTTCCCACTTGAAGACATTTTCAAGCCCCACTTTTTTTTAGGGAAGTTCTAAATTAGTATTATCTTTCAAATGCAGTTGGAATTTAACTTTTTCATTTTTTTGGCCTGCAAATGGGACATAGTACCTTTGATACCTTGGAATTGCCCTTCTCCCCTTGATAAGAGCTACAGAAAGCAAGTTCACCATCAATCATGACTCTGACGACTAAGTTGAGATGATTTTTTACATTCAGTTTTACACAAATACACACACAAATGACCCTGCTGATCTTTGACCCTAAAACTGTTCAGAAGTACGGTAGGTGGTCATAACAAAGCCATTGTTTTTTCTGTGATCAGAGAGGGTCGGAGACTACACGTCTCCTTCCTTGTATGAAGAGCTTTCAACTCACAAAGCCCCAGAGCCCTGGAAAGGGCAATGAACTTTCAGTATTAGCATGGCAAATCATCATGTCACAGAAAATCAATGCTAACGATAAGATAAATATTTAAACATGATCCATCTACAACAATTTTTTGTTTACATGAACAGTTTGACCCTAAATAGTGGTATGGATAATTCATTATTGAAATTAAAATGGCACGATATGTGTTCCTTCAAGAAATAGATCCTGGCAAGGAGTTCGTCATGTGCTATTAGCTACGTCTAAAAATGTGTGATTTCCTGCTATATTGAAATGAATGCTGAGTTAACCTGTCAAAACGGCACCATGGATGAGATTTGTCATCTTTTAAGTTGGCAATGATTCAAGCTTTTGTTTTCCTCAATTTTTTTGCTGTACTCTGGTATCGCAGTGGTCATACACACACACACAACAAAGGTTAAATAATGCCTCTGGCACCACCTTCAGTAGGGGCAAAGGCATAAGGAAATGTAAGAAATTTATTTTACCTTGCAGGAAAACATATTGTGGTTTCCTAGGAGAGACGACAACGGTGGAGTTGCTGGTGGACGTTGCCGAGGTGGTAGGGCTCGACGTGGTACCCGTTGTGGGTTGTACATCTGTGAATGTCATCGCTCTTGACGCCGATGAGGTTGTGACTGTAAAGTAAACGCATCATTGAGGGAGTTTTATGTTCTGCTCAGAGAATTTAACCCAAAGACATTAGGTGGTATTCTCAAAGGAGGACCAACTTTAGTCCATGGTTTAATCCTCGGACTCAAGTATGGAATGCCAAGTGTCCATATGAATATATATTTGAATAATTTGATATGTCCCTAAATTACAACGATAACATAATTATTTTGTATTTATATTGTTGTAATTAACTATGTTATTGCAAAATATTTCTTTAATGAAAATTGTTTAATTTCAACTTAGAGACAGATTAAATTATTCAAAAACATATTCATATCGACACTTGGCATTCCATACTTAGTTGGAAGTTTAAACCATGGACTAAAGTTAGTCTGCTTTTGAGAATATCATCCATGAGCTGTAGAACAAGATTAGGATAAAAGCTACAGAAAGCGTGAAAAGCTCATGAATTTTTAATGGAAGTAAAAGAGTACTTTAATTACAATACAAACGTTTATCGTCAAGTGGTCATGTCAAGCCATTGGGTTTCTGTGATCAGAGGGTCAGAGACTAAACGTCTCCTTCCTTGTATGAAGAGCTTTCAACTCACAAAGCCCCAGAGCCCTGGAAAGGGCAATGAACTTTCAGTATTAGCATGGCAAATCATCATGTCACAGAAACTCAATGCTATGGGATTATTCTCACAGAATTCCAAGAACTGGCAAACAATAAGAGAAATACTTAAACACGAAAATAGATGAGAAATTAAATCTATTTTTTGTTGCTGATAACAATTGACGTCTTGAGTTACAATGTCTGTATGTACTCTTCAATTATGAGCCTTGTATATTGAGGCAGTTTGGCAATAATTAAAACCTGATATAGTGACCATTAAAACAAGCCTACAAAACAAAACTCCCAAGGATTACATTCTTTAAATTTCAAAGTGCCTCCCCCCCCCTGAAAACAAAGCAAAAGTAAGCAAAGCACAATACAAATTCTAAATCATAGCAAACTGAACCTGGGGGGTGTTTCATAAAGCTGTTCATAAGGCTACGCATGACTTTACGAATTACTTAAATATGAAAAGCCAAATGGGGTGCTCTAACTGCATCATCTAAAGTTGAATTGTGCAGATGTATTACAAAGTTTTGGGAAATTTTAAAAAATTGGTGGATAGTAATTCTTTTTAATTTAGATGTATTTGGATGCCCCTGTGGATGTATTACAAACACCAGAAATTTTAGCCCCTAAAACACTTCTGCTTTCAAGAAAAATTGAATATGAAGATTGACCGGTGCTCCCGGTAGATTTTGATAGCTCCTACAGCCGTACAATGGTAGCTGAGGCCATGAAAATATCAGACTATTTAGTTGTTGTTTATAATTTCTGAACGAGAATAGCTAATTGGTCGATTTTAGTCAATAAACATTGCTTTATAGCTTAATTAATATTTTGACCTAGAGAGTGAGCTATTCAACATAAAGTGTTTATTATTTATAATTTCATAACTTTAGAGTCGATTTTGACCGCGGCAACGATCACTGAATATTGTAGGATTGTATATGCTTCCAATATGTTCATTTGAACCAAATTAATAACCCCATACCAAAACGTTTTGTTACCTTTAACATTCTTATTATAACAAACATTTTTTTTATGCAAAGTATATTTTTTGCCGTAATTTAATTGAGGTTATTGGAAAAATAGTTAAAACATCAGGATAACTTTGGGCATCCGATCTCGCCCTTCATATTCAAGTTGTCCGTAAAGTCATGCGTAACTTTACGAACAGATTTATGAAACACCCCCCTGAACACAGAAGGCTCGAACACAAACCTACCTTTGATGATGGTTTCAGTTGGGCTGGTGGATGTACTCGTAGATGACGATGTCGTCGGAGCATCAGCAGTGAAGAGACGACGTCTGGCGCTGCCTGGAGATGGGGAGCTGAATCTATCGTGAGCAGAGGTGGGCGACTGGGGGATAGCTTCAGCTATAACATGAGCAATGATAGGTGATATTAATATCAGACTGAGCTCCAGAGAAACCTGTCTATAAAGACCACCCAAGGGAGACAAGAAAAGTGGTCTTTATAGGCAGGTGGTCTTTATGTACAGGTTCCTTTAGGACATGTTTCAATGAGAAACAATTATCAAGGGAAACAAGAAATGTGGTCTTTGTAGACAGGTGGTCACTAAAGCAGGTTTGACTGTATACATGTATCTAGTTTTGAGCATAGATAATTGTAACAATTGAAAGCAAAATCAGCACTTTTTAAAAAAGTAGATAATTTCATTTATCAAAATGTTGCTATTGCATAATATTGGAAACAGGGTTAGACCGGCATTAACAATCTGTATACTAAGATTACAACAAAAAGTACTTTGTGTATTATACAGCTGTGCACTTATATACATTTTAAATGTAACCATGGTAATCGTTCACAATAAACATACTATTGTTATTTATATCCCTTGCTTCTGATCCAACCATTATTTTTATTTTTCATTAGGTTTTATTTCCACATTAACTGCATATGAAAAGAATTTACAAAGCAAGGCATATACAAGGTAACAAAACATGTACATATATTCAATAGATACAACAGTAACAAAATACAAATGATGCTAACAATAATCTGCAGTAATGAGGAGGAAACCTTGGAAGCATTACGCTTGTAATTATCATCTGCCACAACTGATGAATAGTCTTTTTAGTAGTGAAACCAGAATAAAGGATTAACCAACTCACTTCTTCCGCCTAGCTGTACAACCCTCTTATGGACGATGGGCGAGAGGAGGGTTTGCCCCTGACTGGAGTTTGTTGGCCCCGACGATGAGGTAGCTTGACTGATTGTTGCCCCCTTCCCACCACCTCCTCCTGCCCCTCCCGCTACTCCCCCATCAGTGTGACCCGGTATGGTAGCATCCTCGCAGGTGGGCACGCCCTGGTTGCTCTCTTGCAGGAGGTCCCAGAGGGGCGAGTCACTGCGCCATGCGTAGTCCTGCAGGATAGCCTCCTCGATCTGTGGAGAAATAAAGGGAATTCTGGGTTACCAATGTAAATTGATAACTAGACATGTACCACACAAGTAAACTGCCCCCCCCCAAACCACACAAAAGTTTTAAGACAGTGACTGGTTTGCTCCAGCGGCAGTTGATGCAGGCTTTATTTCGGGTAAGGTATAGGTTAGGGTTAAATGGAAATGGGCGTTGGTTTCCATGTGCAGAAGTTCATAATTCACGGACACCATCTTGGTGGAAATAAGTCTGGGGATGGGTGGAAAATGCTGAATTGACAAAATCTGCTATCGGGTACCCAATTTCCCCCTACGAAGTTGAATTTCAACTTCTAGAATTAGTTCTTAATACATGTACTGAGAGTGATAAAGAATTCAATTTCTTTAAAAGTGAATAAATTCAAGAACTATGTCTTTTGCTGAATACAAATAAAACTTACAAAGTTGAGATGCTTGACGATATCCCTTGAGAGTCCTTCTTCAGCCCTGAGGATGAGTTCAATCACCTTGTAAAAATGGAATGCAGGGATCTCAAAGGCTTCCAGTATCCATGGAAACGTCCTGAAGGAAGCAAGATATCAACCATTAAGAACCTAAGCTACCAAGCAATACATGGCTTAATTTTTTTTTTAACACCATAAAGGATTATATTTAACATTTACAAAACACAGACTTTATCCTAAAGCTACTTGTATCTTTGAGACATCCAAACTTAAATTAGGGAGGGTGGATGTACTATTACAAATACGACCGTTACAATATTCACAATCTATGGTATCTATCATCTTGGGCCAATTCATCTCAACATCTGGTCATTTTTATTCCCTGTGGTGCCGCATGCTAGAAATGAATTCATAGAACAAACCTTGAGCTATTCTTGAAACATCAAAAATGAGATAAGGGGACAGACAGAAGGATGAATAGAAATATCAATCGATAAGAAAAAATCCCCATCATTTCCGCCAATAAAATTTTTGGGCTTAGAGTTGCCATAGATCCTAATCAATAGCAAGTTTACAATCTCCAAAATCTTATGTACACAGTTGCCATTGATATAAACGCAAATGAGTTGCGATAAATATCAACTATCAACATGACGGGGCCCTTTGGTTGTGAGAAAATGACAGCCATTACCACCTCAACCTTAAATCACGATTCTAAAGAAAAGGTTTCTCAGTTCTACAATTTTACATAAAGTAGTCACCCGAAGAAAATTCACGACAACTGATAATTATGAACAAATTATATATGGATGGAAAGATTTTCTCTTAAAAAACACAAACAATTTGCTGAAAAATCATATAGATATCATGGAAAGGCGTAAAATGCCATGTTTTGGCTAGCTGTGTCTCGCATGTGACGTCACAAATCTTGACGCTCTGCGAATGACCGCTGAAGGCAAAAATCTGGATCTCAAAATTAACATGTTTGAGAAATGATTAATAATTAATATTTTGAAGAGGGAAGTTGTTATATTTGATCAGTAAGGCTTCCCCTTCAAAATGATATGAATTTTGCATCAATCCAAAACACCTTTGATTCTTTGGGCGACTACTTTAAAGACTTCATTTAACAGGTTTATGGAGTTTATCAAAGATGTTCTCACCTCTGAGAGTTGTAGGCGAATATGACGACCTCCAAACAGCAGGCAAAGAGAGATCTGTGGAAAAGCTCATGCTCCAACAGATGCTGTTTATCAAACAAAGAAAAAAAGAGAAGGAATTAAATATTTGAGGTTGGCTTCATATATTACATTCCCTTAGAAAAGCAATAATCATGCAAAACCAAGAATCGCTCAACAAATTTATACACATTTAAATTGATCTTATTTTCAGCCAACCAATGCACTGAGACCCAAATAAACCAACTTCGTTATCATTGTTTAGAAAAAGATTAGGAAATTCATCAAATTTTGAAAAGTTAAAATCAAATAATTATTTTGCATTCATTAGCCCTGCTATATAGAGTTGTGGATGATTCAAATTTGATTGCAAGCACTCAAATCAATCCCAAAATTGCAATCCCATATCTTTTTAGTAGAGATTTGCAACTGATATCATAAAATTGCAATATATTTGAATCAACTTCATTAAAAAGACTTTTACTCAATGTTTGGGGAAGGGGGGAGTTGGACGGGTGAAATCTAAGACTTACCGTGAGATTCTTTAATCTCCTCTTCTCTGCTAGCATGATATTCTCAAGGACTTTGTAATAGAGATTCTCGGCCAGTTTTAATCTTCGCTTGGCAAAGTCTTGAGGTGATCCGGCATTTCCTTCATCAAGTGCCTAGGGTAAGAAAATGGAGATATTATGTTTTAGACAAGATTTATTATAAATTTATTATGATCATGATGATGACGGTGATGATAATTACCTGTAAATGGAAATGGAGATATATAGTATATTTCAATTTCATTTTTATCGTCCAATGGAAATTTGCTTAGCTCCCATTTTACATACAAATTTACATAACATAACAGAAAAGGTGGATATATGACCGGACCATGAAGAGGCAAAATAACTTGATATTATGTAGTGGACTGATTTTAGATAAAACAAAGTTTGAGCAATTTTAAATGGAGCAAATGTAAGGTCACTCTGAACAGATTATACCTTGTTGGTAAACTGGGTGTACTTCTGACATTTGGACTGTATAAGATGTCAGTACCTGCCCGAGTATACTCTTGGCAGAAGATCGTTCGCCATCTCTTCGACCCTATTGGTCATCCCTTTTACAGGGTTTCCTGAACCCACCTTGGAAATACCCTCCAAAAGCTTACTGGCCC
>BEXV01001148.1:68102-89989 GCA_003118195.1 Hemicentrotus pulcherrimus | reverse complement strand
GGGGTAGTAGTTTGGTTGTTCCTTGAAAGACCTTACATTTGCTTTGCATTTCAAGCTAGTGCGAATAGCATTCTTGCTATCAACATTCAACAAGTATACACTATGAATATGGCGGACAAAGGAAGTGGACAAAATATACAGTTCCTCAGGTAGACAAAGGAACATCCCTTCACTGCTATAATGTAAAATTGTGTAGAACAGGTGTCACATGCATATTCACCTGTTCTACACAATTTTACATAACAGCAGTGAAGGAATGTTCGTTTGTTTTCCTGAAGAACTGTATATTTTGTCTGCTTTCTTTGTCAGTCATGTTGATAGTGATACATTTTAATCCATTATACATCTGTATACACATTGAAGGCACCCTAGTAAGAAAGGCATCAATTTCCACTTATTATTGACCCGGAAATGGATTTGCATTTTGAAGACTTTATCAACTTGATATTGACTTGACTTGTTGACAAAATATATGCTCGTTATAATGAATATAACTTTTTAAAGGTCAAGTTTTTGTCTTCTCTGCAACTGCCCCGATAGTAGTAGGAAGTTCACCATTTGTTAACTTACATGCCACCGTTTTGTTTATCAAACGTCACAAAATAATAATCTCTCTCTCAGTATGATCAATACACATGCACTTTAGTGCTGTTTACATCTCATTTGTTTTTAGAATTTACATTTTTGTGTAATGTAATTTCATGTCTTGTTACATTTTTTGTACAGAAGTTCTCTATTAGGAGGTTCATCATGGATATATTAATAAATAAAATTCAAACTGAATAAATTGCTTTATTCTCACACTACACAACCACTTTTAAGAAAAAAGAAAAGTAAACACACAAAGGAAGATGTAGAAGTATATTTTGCTTTTCTTTTTATTTCATGAGCATTCTTGATTCAAGAAACTGACAAGGTACTGATAACTTTCTCAAATGAATGCTAAACAATCAGAAAACTCTTCGTGCTTGAGACAACCGACTTAGAAGACAGTCCTGTCATAAACTAAGTGTTTCATAATGTATATTTATTTAAAACAATAAAATAATAATTAGCATTTCATTATGGGGCACCTGCTTACAAAAAACGCAAGGGTAATCTCAAGAAATTGATAAAGAAAATAGTTTCTGAACCCCAAATTATAGAGAAGCTCTTAACCAATAGCTTGTCAAATAACTTTATCACCCTAGCATCTACATGTACTAAGTTTATTACTTGTCTTTGACAGTTTTTTGGACTAAAAAAAATCAGAGGTTAATAAAAATTTATTTTTACAAAGCCACATTAAATTATATAACTATTCAGTTTCCGAGTACCCAATTAAAAAAAAATATATGTATATATATTCAAAAGTCAAAACCTTTAACACTTTTGTTAGTTTTACTTGTTTATTGCAACTCAATTTTGCAGAAAAAAGAAAGTTCCTCTGTATCTTTCATCAACACTACAAGTAAATCGTCAAATGTAATGTCCTTATTTTTTTGCATACCTTGCAATGTTGAATTTCAACAGATTTGAACCAGATTACTTGAAAGGCTTTGATTTTAAGAGTGTGAAATAATTACACTTAAACCATATAAGGGGAAATTATTTCACACTCATAAAATCAAAGCCTCTAAAGTACCGGTAATGCTTAGGGACTCTGAATAAAATAGGAATTCCTGAAATTTTAGAGGATTTGCTTCAAATCCACTTTTCTGGGGGCAGGTATCCTGGAGTTTGGATGACTTTTCTGATAAATTTTACGATAAGTTTGTCAACTTTTAACTTCTGATCAATCGATTCATGCAACAGTCACAAGTAAAAGTACACTGACATCCCATTGAAATGCATCTCAAATCTAAATAGTAATACACACATTTCGATGGGTTGTAAGCAAACTTGTAATTATGACGGTTTGTGAAACGCTGCCCTTTTTGAAGAAAAAGAAATTCACAGAATCAACCCAACTTACACTGAATGTCCCAAGATTTTGAATATATAGCACCTTCTACAATAATATGGTTAAGAAGTCAATAAAATTTCCAGTGAGCCGTTTGTTTATTTGTTTACATTGTGCTAGTCCGAACGAACATCTCTTGCATGGCAGAGAATTATTGATTTTATTCTTTTCTTTGAAAAAAATAGTTTCACTAGTAGACCTCCGATTAGTTTTTTTTTTTTTTTTTAATACAATAAAATTAAACATATTGAATCTGTGAAGTACGTTTATCCCTGTCTTTACATTGTGAAACTGTTTTACAATTACCGGCTTTCCTATGCCAAGTAATTGATTTTTACATCACACAAAACCATTAGTTTCACTTCTGTGCACATCTTTGTTCTCTTGCCCCAGAATTCTTAATGCCTTAAAGTAAAAAAATAAAACCCTAAATATCTAAGTTTTGAGGAAATGACCACAAGGAAATAAATTTTGCAATGGATTAGTATCTATTTCAAACAAAAATGCATGAACTTCACAGCAAGCGATTGTTAAAGGACAATAAGAAAATGAATAGGACTTAATACTTATGAAAAGAAGTACAATTTCATCTTCTCTTTACTTTAACTTTACTCGTACAACAGCACATTATGCATATTTTAATGATATATTTTGGACAGAAGGGTTAAAAAAAACATCAAATGAATACAATTACAAGAAAGGATGAGTACATACACACAACAAAATTGGATGCAAATTTGGCCTAAACTTAAAGGGATCGTTTAACAATGTTAAATATGAGATACACGACCCTACGTGTTATCAGTGTCTGTGATATGGTGATATATTGAAGCCCTAAAAAAATCGCGCTTCAAAATGATCAAGAAGTGCCTCAATAAAGTAAAAATCTTTGAGTGACCGGTTTTACCATACTTGTTTTGCCCAATAGACTGTAGTGTTATGAAAACCGTCAGGCGAACGGTTTTCAAAATTTGTAATTCCAATCATAAATATCTTGATAATCAGACAGGCGATCGGCTTGTTAAAGTCATGTGGTTCCTGACTGACCTAAAGGTTTATAATTATAATTGCATCATGAGCTAAATCCAGAATTTTGTTTTAGAATCTGAGACAAAGTTACCAGATCCCTTTAACATATCCTTCCTATTTTCACGAAGTGACGGTAGTGAGGAAAATCTGCAAGCAAATTGTATGCAATTTTTTTGTGAAAAATAGGGACGATATGATGAATCGTCAGACAGTCCCCTTGATATTTTGTTTGTGTCTTTACAGTAATTGTTTCACTTTTTGGATGAAAAAATTCAGGAAAAAAAAATTGTACCCCATGCGGCAACACTTTTCTTCGTATTTAAGACGGATTAATTAATAACCAGTTTCTCAGCAACCACTTCTGTCGTTCAACCATGTTTCTTTCTTTCAAAACTAATACATGTCTTTGCTTTATTTTTTGATAAAAGACGTGAATGTTGCTAATGTTGATACAAAATGTAAAATTATCATAGCTTTTAATCGCTCTTTGACTTATCATTCCAAAGGGAAATCTAAAATAAAAACCATTTAATTGTCATAGTTTGCATTTCAAGTTTTCCACACACACAACAAATATTCATAAAACCAAACAAATTCAAATGGGTCATTAATGGGCACAGTCCAAATTAATTTCATCATGTATCGTCTTGAAGTGACAAAACGGTGGATGCCACTCAATATGAAATTAGCTGTTTAGGGATAATTGCTTTGACCATTCCAGCCCAAAAGAAATATGTAAATATGCATTGACTACGCGAGGCTCAACACCACCTTTGAAGTAAGGAGGTTGATTCAAGGATATTACAAATCAATCAAGAGCATTCTTTTTAACCTACGAGGGTTAATTTGACACCAAAAGTTAGTTAGTATTAAGTCAAGAATTATCAAAATTCTACATGTACTTATCGAAATAAATATCGCACATAATATCTCCCAGATTTACACACACATTTCTCTATCAGCAGAATCTAGAAATGAAAATTCAATTGCTGGAATCATTCATGGGGTAGACATAGGTCATAAGTCATCGTTTTCTGTGATCATAAGCTGTCCATTATCATCATCGTCATCACTGGAATCGCTATCTTTTCCCTGAACGTTTTTCTGGACAATGACATTGGGACTGGCCGCTGCAGAGTGAGTTCTCTTTCTAGACTTTTTGTCCGTCGTGATCACTTGCAGCGTGGGAGGGGCCATTCCTCCTTGGTTTGAAGCCGAGGCTGAGCCGGGGCTTGTGATTGTGACGGTCTTCCCCGCAGCCTGCAGCACCCCCTGCTGAGCTAGAAACGGCGAGAAGAAAACGTTGCCCGTGTTCGGTAGAAGGAACGGGGATATACCTGCCATCTGGCCTGCAGCAAGAGGATCCACTGTTATAGTCCTGGGCAAGATGTTTTTCTTAACGCCAGCTGGGCTGGAACTCGTCTTCTTCTTTTTCTTCTTGGGCGATGACGAGGCGTGAGAAACGACAGCTGAGGGCGCCGTAAGCCCGGAAGCGGTGACGGTCAACCCGGTGGGAGACGAGATTTGACCCATCCCGATCCCAGCGAAAGAAGCGGGGAAACCAATACCACCCATAGGACGTGGACCCAGTTGATTGGTGACCTTTGACCCTGAGAGGCCTCCTATTGTGAGCTTGGTGGGGGCGGGAGCAATGTTTGGCTTGATCAGAATGTGACGAGACTTGCTGGTGGCCACTCTGTTCTTCAGCTCCTCTCTAAGGTAACCCTAGTAACAAGATGCAAAGATAAACAAATATAGATTTATAACAAGGCAAATTGTTGAACAGACTCGAAGTACTAACATACATATCCAGGATATCAGTAGATTTTACCTGATTTGTCAGATAAGATACAATTCATGTTGGACCTCTATATGTTCTGTACCTTTCAAAGCCTGAAAAAGCTTCCCACAGAGAGGAATGTGTGCCATAAATTATACGCAAGCTGCATAAGTGGTATTCCTGATAAATCAAATGCATACTCTTGACCTGTCTTACAGCAAACAATGCCTAAGCGGTGACTGTTGGTCTCCCATTGTCCTCTTTTTCTTAATTGAGAGCTGAGTTTATGAGATAGCAACCTGTCAATGACCACGCTGGGTGGTCTAATCCCTCCTGGCCAAACTGGTGCAGATAGGCTTCAAATGTACACACGATGTCTCATGTCAGAGGAGGAAATATCCTTACCTTAGACTTGACAATGTTGCCCCACTCCATGGCCACGTTGTAAGATTGATGCTTGATGAGCCAGTCGGAGAGGTTGGCCAGGGACGGGCAGTGCTTGCCCGCCAATCTCTTCCCGGACTCCCTGGATATCATGCCGACCTTCTCCTCCCCCGTGATGGCGCCCTCATCTAGCCTGATTGGGTTCTTCAGACGCTTCCTTTTCTTGACAGGTGTGGTCGAGCCGCCGGGAGAGGAGGGTGCGGCTGCCGCGCCTGTGGCTCCGTCGTCCTGAGATTCCTGAGACTGGAGATAACATAGGATAGGAGATGGTGATCAGTTTCAGGGTACTATTCAATATTCAAAATAACAATTTGGTAATTCAATTGAAAGTGTTGTGTGAAACATCTGCAATGAAATAGTGACTGCAGTACATAAACATGAATTGTCTCAATGTGTTCTTATGTTATTTGCAAAAATTACATGAAAATGAGATTCGCACTTCAACGCATTTAATAATAACAATACTGGTGATGATGATGATACTACTACTTCTACAACTACTAATCACCATCATCATCATCATTATCCTTGCACCATTCTACTAGGAGTTCTTGCAGGACAATAGTAGAACAGCGCATACACAAACGCAGGACTGCACTACTTGTAGCTACTTATGCCATCTATATAACAAACAATGCCTAAGCGATACCCGCTGGTCCCCCATGATCCCCTTTTTCTTATGTTAATTGAGAGCTGATTTGATGAGACAACCACCTATCAGTGACCATGCAGGGAGGTCTAATCCCTCCTGGTCAAATTAGTGCAGACAGGCTTTAAACTTAGCTTAACACCTAAGAGGTCATCAAACGGACATCATAGCAATATTGTAATACTCCTAAAATACAACCCCATAATCTAAGAGACTAGTATGCTTACTTCTGAAGCTGCAGTAGATGTGTTATGTTCAGTAGACTGGCCACTTCCAGCACCAAGTTTGTGCTTGTGCTTCTTCTTCTTTTTCTTCATCGGTTTGAGGGGGTTTGAATCGTCCTGAAAGAGGAGTTAATTCATATCAATTTTGAACAGGCGTGGAATATATATCTAAGCCCCTCTAAAGTGTTGGGAGCCCCAAATTCCCAAAAATTTTGATGTCAAAATTTCACTTAAATTGTATCATAATGTGAAAGAGGATGACAGTTAAGACACAATTCTGCAATGATCCCCTCAACCCCATAACAATTTATATCTATATATATGTTTGAAGACAAACATTGATAAACAATAAATAATTTATGTTTTTTTTTTGTTTTTGCAAAAACCAAAATTTTGTATTTTGTTATCAATATTTGTTTTGAAAATCCTTGCAGACATGTGTTTCAAAAGACATCCTCCTCCACATTATGATACAACTAAAACAAAACTTTGCCACCAAATTGTTGGTAGTCCCCACACATTAAGAGGGGGCTTAATCAATTACACAAGAACGAGTGAGTGGGACAATCATTTATGAACGGGAGAAAATGAGCATGAGATAAAAAGACAGACAGGTTACGGAACAGATCCTTTGGGCAGATTCATATGGAGCTCGTATGACTCTTTTATATATTCCATTTTTTGGCAGAGAGTAATAAGATATCCTTCAATGAAGGAGAAGCCAAAACCAAACCAGACAAGGACCAATTTGAAGTAAATAGATAGGTGATCTAGAGAAGGTTCACACTTTTCAACAATTTGAAACAATGTATCTCTCTACTAGTTGTCATATCAGCATTATCAATCTTCTCTTGTACACTATGACAAAGACACCGATCATGGCTAAAAATACACCGATCATGGCTAAAAATACTATCTTCTGCTCTTTGTTTCATCCCCAACATAATTTTCAAAAAGTTCAAGATTCTGAACAAAGGAACAGGAAGCAGAGAGACTTTATTCTTATTGGTAACATGTTGGAGGAAACACGTAGCTTGGATAAGCCCTTCTGTGCTCACTGACTTATAAAACCTATGTAAACACACATCAGGAAACAGAACAATAGACAGAGCACATGTGCTATTCAATGGTTCACTTCATTCACTTCTCTAAAGGGTGACTTCCCTATTCATTCCCCTTCAATGGGATGCAGGAAGCAATACCAGAAAGAACACAATACAGTCATGCCCAGAAATCAAAAGCATCAAAGGATAAGCCAAGCTTTTGTGAAGGGGTTCTGTACAGTAGCAGGTGCTTGTTTAATTACCATGACGACCTCACAATGGATGCATAAACAGAGAATGGTATTTAAGAATACACAGTGATGTTTTGGTTTGGGGGTGTAGACAAAGTCTGCTATTTTTGTTTCAGCTATCTCAAGGATTTTGTGCCCTCCCTATTTCGTGCTCGATCTCTACAATTTTCCTTTTCTCTCCTCTCCTTCCCTCCAAACGCAGCCCACATTATCCCCCCTCTTTTTTTCTCTTTTTTTGTTCTTTCTTCATCATGTAATTTGTTATGTGTTTTTGTTTACAGTCATTACGTGTTTTAATAAATGATCTCTGTTGGCCACTATTCTCCTTTGATTGATCATGTATTCCGTATTCTTTTCACACTCATTATTATCTGAGGGGTCCACAATTCACAAGCTCTGCTTTTCAGTGGACCTCTCCATTTCCTCAAAATATATATGCAGTTAAGTTTTAAAATTCATTTTTGGCTTCCTAAAATGTATAAATCATTTATTAAGATTTGTTTGATTTAAATGTAACTATGTTTTGAATACATTTTACATTGTATTCTTTATTATGTATTGTATTTTGTCAGAAATGAAATGAAATGAAAGTGTAACAAAGCCTGTGTAGGCTTGAATTAGTAAGCAACCAGGAGATTATTTCTCGAAAGCATAGAGGGCTTTGTGAAACATGTAGCTGAATTACGCAGGAAATCTTACCACTGGTTTCTTTATCTTGATCAGCTTGCCGTCCACCTTCAGGGTGTGAACCTTGACCTTCTTTTTCTTCTTCTTGGCCATCCCCTTCCCGCTCAGGTCCAGCACGCCCACCACCCGACCCTCCGCAGGGCCACGCCCTTCCCTCACAAAGTCCGGCACTGCCTTGAAAACCGTGTCGTGGATGTGATAGCTGGAGGAGGGGGAGGGGTTGGTGTTGGGAGGGAGGGGCAGCATGGAGGTAGACTGGGGTGGGGTGTTGTTGGCCAGGGCGGCGATGGCCGAGGAGGGGTCCTCCCCCGTTGATCCGGGTAGGGCGCTCCCAGACGTGAAGGCGGCCATCATGGCTTGGTTCTGGCGCATCAGTGCGGCGAATTGGGCAGCTATTTGGTAAACGAACACACACAAATTGTCGATTACAATAAAGAAGTTATTTCAGTTTAAAGATAAACTTGAGTTCTTTTAATGCGATAGCATTGTGAAAGAAAAGGTGTGGAATGGATCAGAAAAGTTGATCATATAGCATGTAAGTAATGGTGTGTAATGCAAGGTTCTGGAGTCATCAAAATCATCATAAATTTGGCGGAGTCTTGGTAAAGTAACAATCCCTTACACAGAAAGATGTATATGGGACAACACACATGGTGTCGGGGTTGGTACTACCCTGATTTCCTTATCTTTCTATGCTCATTACTCAGCCAGTATACATTAACTTCCAAAATTGTTTGGCACATGACATTTATTTGTAATCTTGAACATTCAGTGTAAGTTTCGTTAGATTCTGTGAGAATTCATTTTCTTTTTTTGCCAGAACTCAAGTTTATCTTTAATTACCATCAGAACTCGTCAAATAACAAACTCTTTATCATAATTTTTTTTTCAAACATGAGAATTACTTCTGACTGTTGCAGTGTGAGGGGTCAGCTCAGAATTGATAGTGCATGAAATAGTGGACCCACTCAGTTTGGGTACCCAAATGATGAAACCACGTATATATAGATATATATAGGTATAAACTAATGAACAGGACTTACCTCTTTGTGCATCCAACATGAGCTTCTTCTTCTTTTTCTTCTTCCTCACGGTCCCATCTGGATTCTACAATAGAAACATTGATATTTATTGAGATGCTATCATCTATCATGAGCATTCAACTTGAATGACTAATAAAGAGTTTCAAAAATACAAAGAAATTAAACCAAACACAACAAACAAAACCAACCATTGCATTCATAACATTCAGACAGATTGTTAGACTTAGACATGAAGACTACACAATGACAAACAAGTACTGTCCTTCGCGTAATATATACATGTATAAAATGCACATGATATGTTATAGTAACTCTATTGCTTCATAAATACATGTGCTTTTTAAGTGAAAGGTATCTATGGTAGACAATACAAATAGAAGAGGATTGAAATCTTAAATCTAAAGTAAGGAATAGTCAAGGTCCAATCCTCATCCTCATCTACATCATCATGCTACCCATCATCATCCTCATCCCCACCACCAACACCATCATCATAACTTTCATCATCATCATCATAATCATCACCATTACCACCACCACCACCACCACCACCATCACCACCACCACCACCACCACCACCACCATCATCATCATCATCATCATTATCAACATCGTCATCATCATCATCACCACCACCATCACCATCATCATCATCATCACCATCATCATCATCAACATCGTCATCATTATCATCACCATCATCATCCCCATTATTCAATGCCCATGTGTGCAATGAATCCAGTGAAACCTACCAGTACTGGTGCAGATCTCTTGCGACCGGAGCTCATCCCGCCTGCATAGTTGTGCTCCAGGCCTCCCCTAGGGCCAGGGGAGTCGGTGTCATCGTAAGGCGGCTCGGTGAGGGCGGGGTGGTGGTGGTGTCTGCGCCCCGGCCACTCGTCCTTCAACACCAGGTGGCTCAGCTGCTCCAGTCTATGGACAATTACACGATCCTGCACACAAAATACAAAATTCATTGGGGATGTCTTCACAACTGAACGCTCAGTTAAGAAGAATACGATAACATTGTACGTATGTTATGTCAATGAGGACCCTAGACTGTCTGGAGAATAAAAGCTGTTTTGCATTTATAAGTGACATTCAGTAAAGACTAAAGACAAAATAAATTGCTTCACAAGCAAGGAATTAATGTTTTACAGCTTTGTTTCTGAACACTTATTTTCTTTAGTGAAATTAATGAATCAATTCTTTTTTCCCTTTTTTAAAATTCCTCATCAAACCTGTTCATCCATAAAATGGTTTAGACACAAACCATTACCAGTAAAATTCACTACAAATATTGTGACTGTGAATAAGAAGTAACTTCTTTTCATTCTAACCACCAACAGGTGTTTGATTACCACTATGTATTGATCTTGCGTTGGGGTAACTGTATATCATCTGCGCAGAGCCAAACTGGCATGAACTATATGCTCCAGTTAAACTAATCTGGCTCTAATCAGATGAAATTACACGGTATATAGCCACAATCTAGCCACAATCAAAGTTTGACATTCAGATTCAGAACACAAAATCAGATTTCAAGGATGGGGCTTCAACTTTACCTTTGGCCATCTGAATGTCGGGACAACCACCTTGGGTACGCTGTCCTTCTTTTTAGTACTGCTAGCTTTGGCATTCTTCCCTTCTGGCTTGACCTTGCCTCCTTTACCCTCCTGTTTTACCATGGCAAGGTGATTCTCATCACCACCTTTGAGGAGAAACTGCTGGAGCATGGACAGAGGTGGCTTCACGTCCATTGGCTGCTCACTATAACCCAAGTTGCTGTTATCGTCGGACATGTTCTCATAATTCACTTCCATCTTTGTCATGTGCTCTTTTGCTTCATAGTAGTCATCCATGCTTTCTGTTTTCACTGCAAACAAGTTTGACGTTTCTTCATCGATCCCTGAAACTTTGCTCGTGTTGTCCATGCTGTCGTAGGGAGGATCTATCATTTCCTGCTCGGTGATGGCTTGGGAAAGTTCATCCATCTTGTTTCGCTCGTCCTCGTCTTCATTGTCTTCATTGTCGTCATCGCCAGATCCGAGTCCCTCGTCCAGGTCATCGTTGATGCTGTTGGCGTCCTGACTCATGTCTGCACTGTCTGGTCGTGATTCAAGCTCCTCCTCCTTGATCCTGAGCTGTGAGGAATCCATTGCTGCTTCCATGGCATCCCCGTCAATGGCATCCTCCATTCCTTCCACCCCGTCCCCTTTAGTCCTTTCGTCATCGACACCCTCTCCAAACCTCACTGGACCCTCTGCAGCCCGAGGCGGAGCAGAGTCCCCATTGTCCAAACCCACTTTCCCTTCTTCACTTCCCTGAGGATTGGTGCCCTCCACTCCTGCAGCAGCAGGGGGAGCAGAGGGCTTGTTGGGGTCACCCCCCGGAGGTGGTTTCTTCTTCCTGGGCACTCCCTTCTTCGGGCCAGGTTTCTTGAGACCGGGTCTCCTCTGGAAGGGACCCAATGCTGAGCCTGGGGAGGTACCCGTGACAGGGACAGGGACAGGTATGGCTGCGGCTGCCTCAGGGAACTTCTCCTTGAGCTCCTTGAAGCACAGCTCTTCATCGTTCATCATGGCATGCTGTGATTCCTGCCTGTTGATGCCATACCTGTACACGAGGATAATCAACAAACATAGTCATCAAGCAGTTATTCACCTTACTGATAAACCTATCTTCATAAAAATGCACACAAAAATAATACTGGAAGAAGAAGGAACAAAAGCTACAAACTACAGGTTGACCATGTATATTAACTTTAACAACAGCAAAATAGATTCCACACGTCACTGGAGAGTGAAAAGACTCCTGTAGATGATTGGCCTATCATGTTAGCGGTAGATCAGGAATGTAAGAAAAAGCATTCCAGAGGTGTATGCAATCCCCATTGCTGCACTGTTGAATGGTCATTGATCATTCCCTTATATAAGATTTCCTGACATGTGTTTCAGTATCTAAAGAAGAAAAAAAAAAACAGTTGACGGCGCATCACAGAACTTTTGACAGAATGCCAACTTACCTGCAGACGCCAAGGATGAGGTCCTTGTCGTGGCGACCGAGCTCCCACCAATCCGGAAGCTCCAAGCTGGGCCGACACTTGGTGAGCCTCTCATCCAGGTCAGGATGGGGTAGGATCTGGGTGCGGATCTTGTTGAGGAGGTCGATGCGGGAGAGGCACTTGCTGGCCCTTTCCTCCGTGATGTCCTCGATGGTGAAGTTGTCGGGGAGGGGCGTGGCACCTGTAGACATGGAGAGAACAGGAATGACAGTCGAGAATACTTCAAAATCATGCATCAGAAGTGTCATGTCAGCAGATGTGTACATACTGACTTAATATTCAGAGGAGCTTGCATCTTTGATATTCAAACAGATATATGACACCATGCTGTGAATCATCATCATTATTATTGACAACTCACACACAGAAAGGGAATCTGAGAAATAGGAATGACAAAAGGGCCCCAAAAATATAAATGTATCAAAGAAACAAACCCAAAGGAAAGGATAGCGTGTTTCAACACACACATATAATTTGTTTGTGAATTCTATATGGGCAATATGCTTTCAACTCTCTTTTCCTCAACATGTAAATAAACAAACAATATATGATACATCATTAGAGATCCCCACAGATTTTTACAGCATCTTCATCTTTCAAACTANATCTGAGAAATAGGAATGACAAAAGGGCCCCAAAAATATAAATGTATCAAAGAAACAAACCCAAAGGAAAGGATAGCGTGTTTCAACACACACATATAATTTGTTTGTGAATTCTATATGGGCAATATGCTTTCAACTCTCTTTTCCTCAACATGTAAATAAACAAACAATATATGATACATCATTAGAGATCCCCACAGATTTTTACAGCATCTTCATCTTTCAAACTAACTCTTGATCAGCATTGCAGAACACCATCATTAATTCAGTAGGAAGTGTTAGGTATCTGTCATCATTTCAAGAGCTTTTAAAGAAAACGAAATTGAACTTGAGGCTTGTCAAACATTCATTCCTCTACATGTATATAAATAAACAGGATCAAGATCACATAAATTGAAACGTAAATGATAACACAATGCCATTTACAAAGACCGCATACAAATCAAGTAACTGCTCTTTAAATTTGGAACGAAAAGATCTATGCCTTTCAATTTAAAGATAAAGTTGAGTTCTGGTCATGCGATTGCATTGTGAAAGAAACATTGTGGAATTCATCAGAAAAGGTTGATCATCTAGCATATAAGTATTGGTGTGTACTGCAAGGTTCGGGAATCATCAAAATGATAAGATATTTGGCCCAGTCTAGGTAAAGTTACAAGCACTGTACACAGAAAGATGTATATCGGACTCGGAATGGGACTACACGAGCATGTGGCATAAAAATCTGTCCTGATTTTAATGATGGTACATGCCATAATTAAAATATTAAGGCATTTGCAGAGCCATGCTTTTTAGGGAACATTTTTTCTCTGACGTTTTTCCACACTTGCATAATACAATGACAACACTCACAAATTATTGTTCCCCTCTTCCCAGAACTCGACCTTCTCTTTAACTCACCATATCCCTCTGGTATCTCTTCAGCTCTCTTGCACACCCTGAGGCACATGGCATAGTAGTGCTGGTAGAACTCCGTCATCCTGTCTTCGTACTTCCTGTCCAGCTTGGCCAGGTGCTTGAATCGCTCCCAGCGGCACTTGCCCGTCTCCTGGTCCTTGTCCACCCCGAAGGCCGTCAGGATGCGGTAGAAGTCTGCCTCCTCTCGTCTCGACCACCTGCAATCGGATGATAATAATAATAATATTCTGTTTTTATATAGTGCTTGATACATGAATCCAACGATGTGCCTTAGTGCTTTACAGATATATTATTAGCCTGGTCATCGGATTCAGGCTGACTCGCACATAATGTATGCACGTTTTTGTACAAATGATGCATGATGCATGCGAATGGGTTCGTTATACGATCTATCCGTGCTCGTGTTGAGGCTGTTATCAACTATCGATAAAACAAAGCCGTCAGGGTGAGTATGATAGGTGCATAAACAGCTCCGACAAGAGCGGATGCACCCTGTTATGAATGAATCAAAAAACATGAATCTTCCTTTTTACACAAACGAACACTTCTAAATCCTTGTTATTTGAAGTGAAAATAATTCATTTCAAGATTGTTTCATGTAAATATCGCTGACAAATAAAACCCAAACCCCCAAATTAAAGGATATGCACCGACTTACTTTTGAGCATTTTCAATCTTTCGTAGCTCTCTCTGGCGCATCTGCTCCTGCATCCTCACCATCTTGACCTGTTCTTTCTGTATTCAATCAAGACAAAAATAATGTTATCTGTAGGTATAATATAAACGCTTGAGTAAATCAATATCTTACAGAGTTACTCAGGACGGAACTCTTTTCTTTTAGATAATCATTTTCAGGAGGAGGGTTATTTCCAAACCATGTTGTTTTGTATATCTTTAACCCACTGTGATCTGGCCCATTCGCCATCAATGGCAACTACCATGGTAACAGGGCTCTGCAGCCAATCAAAATCAAGATTTGGCAAAGTTACCATCAATGGTAAGTTTTGTGCAACAAACCCAGTACTCCTTTTTTTTTTAATTGTTAAAATCATTCTCTCCGATTCGCAAATTGCAAGATCATTACTTCTTTTTCATTTTTCATCAAATGTCCTTTTTTTTAAAAAGATCTGACGTATATGTTTCCCGAAGACCATTAACAGTTAAATTTCCAAAAGAAATTATGTACTTCTTGGCTTTCTACTAAGCTTTGGGCTATACTTTTCCTCATTCATGCAACCATTTCAGAGCAAATCACTGATGTTGTAGGCTACAACCACCGTTCATTGATTGACACACATTTCATTTAGGATTAGACTTGCCTTTTCTCTCTTCTGTTCCTTGAGCTGTCTTTTCTTATGTTCTCTCTGGTAGGCCGCCACCAGTCTACGGAGCCTGGTGTTCAGGTCTGGTGCTGTGGGGAACAGTAGCTTACCGGGCACAGCAGCTGGGGGGGNGGGGGGGGGGGGGGGGGGGGGGGGGGGGGGGGGTGAATGAAAAGAACACGATGAGGGGCTGGTCATATCAAAATTGGGTTTCATTGTATAGGCCTGTGGAAGGCAAGTTCTGGGCTCCGTCTTATAAAGAGTTGCGATTGATCCAAATCAATCGCTAGTCCTCCAATCAATTGCAAGGTTGCAGTCTCCTATCTCTTATGTACATAGTTGTAATTGATATCAATAGCAAATAAGTTGCAATTACTATATATCAACTCTTTATGAGGTTCAAGTAGATGTCATTTCAAGATGTTTGTTTTTAATCTTCTATCGATCAATCTTGACATTTGACAAATATATTTTTTAAAAACTTTTAAACAGAAGCAAAAGAAGATATTGATCCTAGATGAAACCTGTGCGAGCCATTTTAGATGTCTTAAAACTGCAATTGAAATTCTTATGTAATTGAATTACAAAGATTCTCTCTGTGAAGCTGAAAGCAACGATGAGTATCATTCATTGCAGTACGCGAGTTGTGCGGCCACATTTCAGCAGATGCAGTATTCAAAGTCTTCAGAAATAATAATTTTGTACACAATAAAATTGATTCAAGGACATTCACACTAATACAAGAAGATTAACAATGCAGAAAGTCACTGTCTCGCCCAAGATGTGGTCTAAAATAAGACTACCTTTGATAGAAAAGTACAAAAATGACCATGCTCTTACTTGGTATGATGATGGAGTTGACATTTATCTTTAGCTTTGGTACTGTCTTCCCGCTAGAGTTGGGTGACGAGGGTCGCGTACTTGCTGGTGATATAGAGTCATCCTGTACACAAAGACGAGGGATGGAAGTTGATAACATCATACAATGCAAGGGAACATTTCAGGGGCTATCAGAGAGAATCTGATGTCATAAAGTGTTCCAGATTTTTTTCTTCTTGCTTCAAATTAGTATACCAGGCTCTTGATCAGCATTGCAGAACACCATCATAAATTCAGTAAGTTGTGTTGGGTTATTTGTCATCATTTCAAGAGCGATTTTATAAGCAGTGAAGTAACTTCATTACTTACTTGAAGTAAATTTTTTATTTTGCTCAAAAAGATAGAATCAGTGTTGTTTATCACGCATACACCATCTTTGTTTGTACGAGACTACAATTTTAAAGATACAGACTAATGAACTACTGTACAATTAACAAAATAACAACAAAACAACAACAAAATAATAATATTTTTATCAAGATAGTAAAACATCCATTTTATTTATGACTAGCTACAATACAATTAATCAACAATTTCCCACAAACTTTTAATAAAACCACCCCCTACCCCCTCCCCATGAACAAAATCAACAACCTCTAAGCAACAGAAAACTATCATTACAAGCTTTACATTCAGTTGAATTCATACATGGTATATATCTTACTAATGTCAATACAGTGAAACCTGTATATAAAGACCTCTCAGGGGATAAATAAAAGGTGATCTGTATATGCAGGTGATCTTTATGTACAGGTTCCTTAGTACAGGTTTCAATGTGAAACTATATTCAAGGGGGGAAAAATGTGGTTTTTCTATACAGGTGGTCGCTAAAGCAGGTTTTAACTCTAGTAATGAAGATCTGAGCAGGAGTTGGTCTACTTACATCAGGATCTTCCTTTAGATGCTTGGGTATGGCTGATGGAGCAATCTCCATACCTTCCTCCTTGCCTCCTCCTCCTTCTTCATCTCCTAGGTCATCTCCTTCTCCATCATCTCCATCCAAAACATCTCCTCCTTCAACATCAAGCTGACTGAAGGGGTAAAAAGGGACAAATTCATTGTTAATATTGCAATTATCAAATTCACTCATGTGTATTTAAATTCTTCACTTTACAAGACATGCATATAGCGAGAAATCTATAGAACAACATCTTCGCAAACGAGAACGACAGCAGCAGCAAATAGATATAAAATAGCTGTAAAATGTTATTGAAGGGACGAATGTCTTTAATCTTCTTTCAGTACCAAACTTTGTGAATAAACACTGCATTTCTAAACTTCTCCCACAAGATCACATCACTTCATGGAGACTATATTATTTCCCTAGTATCTAATATTCCAAAATACATTTTATCACCACACATATGAAAACAAAACAATTTTAAGATAATGAAGTAACAAATGAAGAGGGCGCCATGCATACACTACGTTCAGGACCCCTTTTCACAAAACTTGTCATCAGTGACAAATGACAGTTTTTGTTGTAAGCTAGTGTAATCCTTGCTTCCAATTGGTTATCGGCAGATTTGTCAGTGATTTTTGGAATTGGTTAGTGAAAAAAGGCTTTGTGAAACGGGTCCCAAATGTCACTATTCTTCCAGGAACAACGGTCATTCACTTAACATACAAATAGCAAAGCAGTAAAACAGAACAGTGTATAGAATTTTCTGGTGCCATGAGGGTGTAAGATTTTCTCAGGCAAAATGGGAGTGTTTCTGTGATCAGAGGGTCGGAGACTACACGTCTCCTTCCTTGTATGTAGAGCTTTCAACTCACAAAGCCCCAGAGCCCTGGAAAGGGCAATGGACTTTCAGTATTAGCATGGCAAATCATCATGTCACAGAATCGCTCATGAAAAATCTTTCAAAACTTTAATGCAGTCAATCCTGCTTTACATTAGTGACCACTTGTCTACAAAGACCACTCCCCCCCCCTTAAAAATTGTTACTCATTGAAACATGTACTACAGGAACCCGTCTACAAAGACCCTTGGCATATAGACAGGTTTGACTGTATTCATAACATAAGGCTCCTTGAGACAGTATAATTGTGATACAATGTCTCTACAAGCTTGAACTAAAAGATGTTACAACAAAAGCCTTAATTGTAATACCCATCTTATAAAGAGTTGCGATTGATCCAAATCAATGACAACTCTAATCAATTGTAGGTTTGCAGTCTCCTATCTCTCATGTACATAGGAGATGATTAATATCAACTCTTTATAAGACGGGGCCCTGATCTTTCATTGATCAATTGAAATCTGTTTTACAATATTTATGCCATCAAACTATAATGGTGGGCAATAACTGTCTGGTCTGGGAATTGTGAGCAACAACCTTTGTATTGACTGTTAATTTGAATTATTCACTTTATCAGAGAGCCAAAGAAAGTGAATATATGTTTTTCAGTCAGCACCAGAGGAACTAAATCTTTACATCCTATACAAGGGACGAGGTAAATAAAGATGAGATGCTTCACCAAATGTGTCTGGTGCATTGACTTGATCTCTAATCCAGGATTGACTCCCTCCTTATTGCACTTTTCAAAGAGATTTCTAAACATACAAATCTAGTTCCAAGAAGTCACAATGCTAACACTGCTCTATGAGGGGGCTTTATATCTAGGTGGCCATTATATGGAGGTTCCAAAGTACTGACCTTTCGTTGAAGTCTTCGTATTCCTTGGCCTGGGCAGCCATGATCTCTCTGTGGTCTGGCACCCCACATCTCTCCCTGAAGCATAGGCAGGGATCCAGACGGATTCCTGGGTACTTCTCATAACCTGCAGAGATTCAGAGGATTAGTATACATGTGATGAGGTATTGTACCGGCTTAGTGGTTATTGATGAGGTCTTGGAACCCAAAAGTCCCTGGTTCAAGACTCCGGAAAGCAAATTGGCTAGATACAAAAGCAATATAGATATATCTGAGAACTGTTGTAGATCATTTCATAAGTTCATACGATACATTACAGGAGCTGAAAAAAGAAACGTTCACAACTGACTGGCTACGATTAAAAGAACAATTTGTTGTTGTTTAATCCGCTCTTGATCAGCATTGCAGAACACCATCATAAGATCAGGATGATACGTAGTAAGTATGTCATCATTTCAAGAGTTATACAAGACAAATGTGACTGCGGCCCAATATGTCTCCACTTCAGTTAAGATCCTGGCTTGATTTATTCTTGCAATATCAGGATGAGAACGAAAATCCTATATTCTAATATATGTCAACTGATCTTTACGACCTTTGACCCGACAATCCAAACATCTGATCACTTGTCCCCCTGTAGGTTTGCATACTAATTACAGGTTTCAAGACAGATGCAGATAATATCATAGAAAGAGAGGAAGAAGAAAAGAGTAGAGATAGAGAGGGACGTAGACATAGGAAGGGGAAAGAACAACAGAGGAGTGTTTCACAAAGACTAAGATAGACTTAAGTTGGACTTATCCATGGCAGGCCGTTCATGCCACTGTTTGCTCTCACCATTATGATCTTTAGATAATATTTTTCCCTTAAATAATGAATCATCAACAAACATAAATTCTGTCGATTTGTGACCACGATTTGTAAGTCCCTTGAGAGACCAATGCCAGGAATGGTTTGAGGGTCTAGTGGCATGAAAGGCCTGCCATAAGTACGTCCAACTAAAACTTGATCTTAGTCTTTGTGAAACAATGCCTAGGTGAGATAGATAGAGGGAGAGAAGGAGATATTAGATACCCACCATGTTTGTACACTCCAATCAGCAAGGAGTGATCAGCTTCCCTGTCCCACCAGCCCACGGGTGCGTCACCCTCTGGACAAGGCACTTCCACCGGGAGCATTCTGTAACCATCACCAAAAAATAGAAAAAAAGAAAAGAGAACAGTATTATTTACCACGGCTCAGAATTCTACACAATGTGAAACAACCTTGGTGATTATACCAAACATGGGGGGATTTCTTTTCTCAAAGAAGTTAACAAAATCAATGCATACTTTGAACTTACAAATTGCTTTGATCCTTCCAGATTACCCCAAAGAATAACAGATGACTCTCAATCCAAGCATTGAGGGTTCAAATCCCAGTATGGCGAACCCTCCTTTAGCAAGACTTCAATCATCATTATCAGTTTATCACCGATTATTATTAGTATCTTACTGGCTCTCAGCAGACAATATGGAATCTCTCTTTGTTTTACTTGGCATGAACCATGTTCTCAATCTGCTCAGCAAAATCACCAATGACCACCACCATCATCAACCCCATCATCATCATTGTCATCATCACCACTACCATCACCACTATCTCTTCATCATCATCACAATCATCATCGTTTGACTTACTTGGCATGAACCATGTTCTCAATCTGCTCAGCAAAATCACCAATGACCACCACCATCATCAACCCCATCATCATCATTGTCATCATCACCACTACCATCACCACTATCTCTTCATCATCATCACAATCATCATCGTTTGACTTACTTGGCATGAACCATGTTCTCAATCTGCTCAGCAAAATCACCAATGACCACCACCATCATCAACCCCATCATCATCATTGTCATCATCACCACTACCATCACCACTATCTTCATCATCACCACAATCATCATCGTTTGACTTACTTAGCATGAACCATGTTCTCAATCTCCTCAGCAAATTTGCCAATGACCTCTTGCTTCAGGTAGTACAGTAGACGGACACGCAGTAGTACCCTGTCAATAATAAAGCAGATGTTTAGATATTGTATTATGAGTGAGTTCTATCAGTGAATGGTGTGGTTACATTTTGTACCATGAATGTATAACAATTTTTCTGTTTACATTGTCACATTATGTCAATGTGCTTATTGCTTTATACAGGTGTGACTACTCTGTGGTACAGCCTGATGCATCATGAGAGATCCCCACAGATTTCACAGCATGTTTGGCTTCGTCTTTTAAACTAGCTCACGATCAGCATTGCAGAACACCATCATTAATTCAGAAGGATGTGTGTTATTTATCTGTCATCATTTCAAGAGCTTATAAAGAAAACAAAATTGGACTGAAAGACTTGTCAGAGATTCATTACCTACATTTCCCATGACCTTAGAGAATTTGAATGCCTACATAGGTTCTAAATCATCTATCCAGGTAAATAAATCGCCCTAGGCTGTGTTTGATATAGACTGGAGTAAAAAAGCGAATGAACCTTTATTTTTTCAGTCATTTTTGCCATGACTTTAAGTATCCCCCACAAGTTAAGGATTCCTAAGTGCCGTTTAAAATGACTCACTTGTTGCAATGTCTCTTGAGGTGGTTCTTGTAGCCCTGGTCATGCAGCAGGTTGTCCAGGTTGTGCTCCTTGGCCGTGATGTCATAGCTGATGTGCGCTGCCTGGGGCTCCCTCTTGGGTTTCTTTCCCTTCCTACCCCTTGGGACCGGTGCAGAGAGTCCTGACAAAGAAGGAATTAATTACAAAAATTATTTATACAAATAATATAATATTCCTTAAAAATTCACAAAATGAGCACTATGTATATGTATATCTATATATAACAGAGCATTTTCTTGTATTCAATCATTTAGCCTTTGAAAACAGCATGGAAGCCCACAAGATGGTGAAAGCTCCAATGAATAAGCGGTGTTTCTGATCAGTTAAAAAGAAATCATCCAATGTAATCAGATTTCAAATGTCTGCAAAAAGTAACATCATTTCAGAAGCAGCATTCTACAAATATGCGGTCTGAACATAGCTAAGATGCTAAAGTAAGCTATATTCATCAAATCTACGGCACAAAACGTCTCTTTGAAATGTGTTTGTTCAGGTGTTCAACAAAATACATATAATTTACATAAAACAATAAACACAGTAGACACATATTAGGAATCAATAGCTCACCATCATGTGACTAGCAAACTTCAGTATTTAATATCAAATATAAGCCATCCACAAGATTACTATTGTAAACAACAAATTCTATCAAGGAGTTTACTTATATATATATATATATAGAGAGAGAGAGA
>BEXV01001148.1:36471-60614 GCA_003118195.1 Hemicentrotus pulcherrimus | reverse complement strand
TGACACGGTACTTGTTTCTGGGTGACACGGTACTTGTTTCTGGGTGACATGGTACTTGTTTCTGGATGACATGGTACTTGTTTCTGGGTTACACGGTACTTGTTTCCAGGTGACATGGTACTTGTTTCTGGGTGACACGGTACTTGTTTCTGGGTGACATGTCCTTGTTTCTGGGTGACATGGTACTTGTTTCCGGGTGACATGGTACTTGTTTATCAACAAAAAGTAGATTGCAAACACTATGGCAGTGAATGCAACAGATTTTGTGCTCACACATTTACACCCATACAAATTTGCTTCAAAGTGGCCTAATTGCTATAACCTTGATAATTACATGAATATTTCAACATCTTTTTTGTTTTTCTAGATTAATGCAACACCAACATTTCCCCATGCCCTACCTGGATATCATTCTGAGGATTCCAGTCAGAGTCGAAGATGATGCAGGTATCGGCCGCTGTCAGGTTGATTCCTAGACCACCAGCTCGGGTTCACAGTAGGAATACAAAGCGATCAGAGTCTTCAAACAAACAACACAATGAGCCGTTAGAATATTGATAACAGTAATTAATTATGATTCAGAGAGCCACAATGATGACATTCTGAATATATTGCATGGTGAATACACTAGAGATACCTGAGCTGCCATGGCAAGTTTTCAAAGAATTCAAGATATGTGGGTCACGAGAGAAAAATAGATGTATGTTATACAATATCGTATTTATGCCTATGTTTATATTGTATGCAACACCAATGGGAAACAAATTTGGTAATATTACGCACTATAACAATTTAAGTTGAATTTGTTTGTTTACATTTTCACATTTAGATAGGGTAAATAGCGTATTGCTTCAACTAGGTGTGACTACGCTGTTGTACAGCATGGTACCACACAAGAGATCCTCGCAAATTTGGAGGCACGTTTGGCTTCATCTTCCGAACTAGCTCATGATCAGCATTGCAGAACACCATCATTAATTCAGTAGGAAGTGTTTTGTATCTGTCATCATTTCAAGAGCTTATACAGAAATGGAGATCGAGACTCAAGACTAGTCATAGATTCATTACCCACATTACAATGACCTTTCAGAATATAATATACATAATATATTGCATGGTGATTACACTTGAGTTATCTGACCTGCCATGGCCGGCGTTCAAAGAATTAAGGATACATAGGTGGTTATAAGATAAAATGTCTTGCTTTTGGGCATATGCATAGGTATTTTACACTTTGCATTGAGAACATTGCATTTAAAAGCATGGAGATCAATATTTATAATGACTTTGCACAGAGTACCTACCTGGTTTACTGAATCTATCTATAGCAGCTTGTCTCATGTTGCCTCTTACTCGGCCATCAATCCTCTCAAAGAGATACCTGCCAAAAACAGTATGATTGAAAACATTCACAAAACACAGCAAACAGATGTATGGGGAGGGGGGGGGGGGTGGGGTAATCCTTCATGTTCCTACAATCATTGAAACATTTATCTAAAAAATTTTGCCTTTAACTGATTGTTCTTGATCAGATCTTGGTGGAGAATCACCAGGTTTTGATTGTAAGGCTATAAAAGTGATCATCATCTCAAGAACACTTACACAAGATTGCAGACTACGCCAGATTATGCAACAATGAACGTTACTTGACAGTACTTTATGTACAATATCGAAACAAATCTAGACCCGAAACAATGTCCAGACAGAAGAATATATGACCTTGTGGCCACTGTTCTTGTCTTTCCGACCATCCCCCTCACCCTATAATTTCTTTGCAACTTCCTTGAACTTTTTTTTTCTTTATACAAAACTGGAGGTTCTATTGTAACCCATTTCTGACCTAAAACTAACGTGGATGAAGTAGTTCTCAAGGATGCCTGAAGAGCAGATCATCAGAGAGAAGATGAGAACCTTGAGGCCAACGTTCTTGAGCCCCCCCCCCCCCAAAAAAAAAAAAAACTCCCTGTCCCTTTTAGAATGAGCTTATTCTCATATCTACTAGATGTGTCAAAGTAACCAGAATAGGTTCAATTTCTATGCGACTTCCTTAAATTCTACTTCACTCCAGGGGAGTGTTTCACAAAGATCCTAAATCGAACTTAACTCTTAGTAAGACTTAACAATTATGGCAAGCCGTTAGCATCATTAAAATTATTTTGTAAAAGTTATTTCAAAAGGCATCTATTACCAAAGAGTCCAACTTAGAGTTAAGTTTGACGTAGGATCTTTGTGAAACACCCCCCAGGTCTAATAATCACCTACTAATACCACACTTGAAACTCAAGGATTTACCTTTTCTGGATGAGGTAGTCTTCCAGGATATCCAGACAGCGGATCATCTGGGAGAAGATCAAGACCTTGTGGCCACTTTCCTTGAGCTTTGGCAACAGTTTGTCCAGGAGAACCATCTTACCGGCAGACTGGATCAGCACCTTCATGTGGAGTAGGGGGTTCACATGCACACTGATGATGGTTTCGTCAGACATACGTTCAGCCATTCGGAACTCCTTCACGATCTGTTCCTCCCCACCTACATGGAAATACAGAACCCAGCAAATGATGCAGTCAAATTAGCGGTTCATTACAAGTTGTTCAGTTTCCCCCAAATAGTGTGGTGTCAAACATCTTATTTGTAATCAGCTTTGGTATCACCGATGATGAGCTGAAGACTACAAAAATAAGACATTGACAATTCTGGATAATATTTTGTAGTGAGATTCTGAGTACAAAATTGATGGGAAATTGAAACATTATTGCAAGTCATAACAAGCAATAATTGAATACATGTCTGTGGAAAATTGTGGCAGAAAAACTCAATTCCAACTTGGCCCTCTATAGTCTGTGAGCTAAGAGCTTCCCTTTCAATCGCTTTCACTGTCTTGTTCATTCATCAATAAGCATGACCATAGCTAACCAAGACCTGGTGGATGCAAGAAATGAAATGATCGGGTAGTACTTCTGATCAGATACAAATAAATCATCCCAGCAATTCAGATTTCAAATGTCTGCAAAATAAGTAACATCACTTCAGAAGCATCCAATCAACAACGTGGGAACAGTCTTTGGTCAAGAGACTGTAAGCAGACCTTACCCCTTTGGTCAATATCCTGCCCTGAGATAAATACCTCTTGCAGAATTTATTGTAACGTTTTAAATCCAACAATTTCTATAGGCCTGTCCTCTTAATAACCCGCTTTTCAAACTATCCTAACTGCAAATTATCCAGCTAAGTTGCGTCTTCATCAGTCCGCATTTGCAATAAGCGGGATATTTGGTCAAGCAAATATCCCAAGAAAATATCCAGCTATATGGGAAATTTGGGAAATTTATAGTAACGTTTTAAAACTTGAGCTAATGAGGACAGGCCCCTATGCCACCCTGTCATCTTGGCCTTCACTTACCATTGATGAGGAATGGGTGATTGCAGCATTTCCTCAGCTCCATCATCGTATTCATGAGGTTGGGGAGGTTCGATGTGGACCCCGCCCCTTTGGTCAGGAAGCTGAAGTTCTTCTCCAAGATGGCTCGGTAGTAACGTTTCTGAATGCTCGTCATTTCAACCTGTGATAAAATGAATATGACCAACAAGAGACGATGTTTTTAACTGCTCCTGAGTGCCCTTGTACTACTAAAAAATTTCATATGCATCAGTTCTATCAGTTGTTTTTTACTTTTTCTTAGCTTCTTAAATCTGTGGGTGAGTGGGGTGGTTGTGAGGATGTTAATCATACTCATACATTGCTATGAAATTCATAGCCAGATGTTTTCTGAGATTGTCATCGTTTGATCTTGTAATCTATGTGTATTTCATCCTCAAATTCTTGCATAAACTGGAGCCAACTTCTGATATACATAAAGTGGTGAGAGCAGCACAGGCTCTATGCTGTACCTTGAATGGCTAGTCGCTTAAACATGGTTCGGTTCGTGGAATAATATATCTATGTTCTTGATCAGATTCTGTGGGGTGTCACCATGCTTGAAAGTAAGGGGGACAGATATCATCATCTCGAGAACACTGACTCATGATTGCTGTTTATGAAACCATGGCACATGCAGGGCAAAGTTTAGGTAGTTAATCCTATACTCCTGTAAAATTTCCTGTAAACATGATATCAAACTTCAGTTTACACATCCCCACCTCGATGATGGTCTCTTCCTTAGGAGCCAGATTCTTCTCTACATCTTCCTTCAGACGTCTAAGCATCATAGGTCTCAGGAGCTGTTCAAAAAGGAAATTATTTTGAATTCCATATAATAATGTTATCAAGAAATAGATACAAATATCCAAAAACACAAGTTGCACATACATACATAAAGTGTTGTACCTTCAATGGATAGCAGCTTGGACATTGTTCAGTTTTAGGAATAATTTATGTTTGTTCTTGATCAGATTCTGTGGGGTGTCACCAGGCTTGAAAGTAAGAGGGACATATATCATCATCTCAACAACCCTGACAATAATAATATTATCAAGAAATAGACAGCTTGTGAATATGAATGAAACATCATAAGAAGCCTTTCAGAGAAAATCACTAAGTAATGATTACATAATTATGAAATTGACATTATCAAATATAAATATATTTATTTATTTCTCTTATCATGCAACTATAATTATGGTTAAGCTCAATATTCTATAACTGTTGACAGGTGAAAGGAAGTGAACAACACCATATTTCTTCTGTTAACATATATATGTCATATTATTAAAAAGATTGGAAAGTTTTTTTTTTAATCAATCAAGAAGCAATTGTCATCGCAGGAGTACATAAAAAATTCCATTTCATGATAGTGAAAACATGACAAAGAGAAAGAGTAAGACAAAGATTAATAAGGAAGGAAAACTAGAGAGCAAGAGGGCAGGAAAGAGTCGTAGAAACTGTTTTCCCTTACCTGTTGCAGTTTCTCCACCTGCCCCTCCGTCTTGAGGTCCCCAAAGTCTTCAAGGAACTGTACGCTAGAGCGGAACCTGCCAGGCTCCAGGAAGTTGAGCAAGCTGAATAGCTCGTCCACGTTATTCTGGAGTGGAGTACCGGTCAATAGGACTCGGTGCTCCTGGAGAACCACAAGAAAAAAAAGGAATGTGGTTGGAGAAATAAGTGAAGTTTGAAGTGAATTGGGTGAAGACGAGGAAGATTTCTAGAACTCTATTTCAGTTTCCAGATGTGTCTGGTTACAGCCCTTTTATCCCAATTCAGTGTCAAAGTTTGGAATACCTCATTGCACACAAACAAGAGCCAACTACTTTAAAATCAAACAACATTCAATTATCTAGTTTTTTTTTCTTCAATTCTCTTCTTCTTCATTGACACCATAATATAAAATCACAAAATTTTGACCTGACTGAACTAAAGATAGAGTGCCTGTAGTCCTTACGTAACTTACGTGTGAAAATCAGACAGACAGAACCGCAGTAATGACACGACTTTCGTATCATTTGAGTCTTGGTTATGCTTTCCTTTTCAGTTTTTGTGTCATGAGAATTATAAAAAGTGCAACTAACCATATCCAGGATCTTGAGACCCTCTAGCAACTTGCAGTTTCTGTTCTTGAGCCGATGCGCCTCGTCGATGACTAGGATCCTCCATTCGATCTCGCTCAGCTCCTGACAGTCGGCCAGGAGGATCTCGTAAGTGGTGATCAAGATCTGGAACTTGTAGATGTTTGGGATCTTCACGCCCTGTTGTAACAAAACAAAAAAAAAGCAAGTGATTTTGATGTAATCATTGTTAATGAAATTCATGCCCTTAGAAAGTCTTGGCGAGTCTATGGCCATTTATATTTATTATTCCGGAAAAAAAAGCTTATATGATTAATCTGCTGATGCAATATTTGCCTCTTAATTTGTCTTTTTTTTTCTCAAATTTTCCAGGAGCAAAATTGTATTTCCATGAAAATTCTATTTCCCTACAGACAATCGCAATGACCTTCTCTGATTGAGGCAATATTGTACATTGCCTACAGGAACTTCTTTCATATCTTTGCTGAGTAACAGAAACTGGAATTTGTTCAAATACATCTAAACATTCTTTTCTTATTGATGCTACTTCCTGATGATTTCATTGTTCTGACTATATTTCATACATTTAAAACAAATTGAGCAGTATACATTGATAAATAACATCAGTCATCTACATAGAAATATAAGACCTTTAAATTATTTTAACTTATCATCTACAATACATGACCAGCAACCTATAGTAACTTATCATCTACAAAATATGACCTTTGACCTTACCGAAGCATCCCTGAAGAACATCTCATACTCGGCAATCATATGCCTGCTCTGGGAGCCCCCATGGTAGACCACGCAGTTCATGTCGGTCCAGGACTCCACCTCGCGCTGCCAGTTGACGATGGTAGAGAGCGGGGCCAGGACCAGGAACGGACCAGGAATGCCGGTCTTCTCGACCTCTTGGAGGAAGCCTATGGTCTGGATAGTCTTGCCCAGCCCCATCTCATCGGCCAGGATGCAGCTTTGGCTGTAAGGAAGGGTGAGAATAGATATATACATAGATTAGATGGTTAAAGAGACGGTTGAGTTCGGGGAAGAGGTGAATAAATTTGTGAGCATTATCATTCTTATCATGCAAGTGTGGAAGAACATCAGATAAGACATGTTCTCTGAAAAGCAGGGCTCTTCAAATGCATTCATATTTTAAATATGTCATGTAACATCGTAAAAATCCAGGGTAGGATTTTTTACGCCACGTGTTTGTGTAGTCCAATACACATCTTTCTGTGTACAGTGTTTGTAACTTTACCAAATTTCTTATCATTTTGATGATTCCAGAACCTTGCAATACTCACAAATTCTTATATGCTAGATGATCAACCTTTTCTGGTTGATTCCTCACTGTTTCTTTCACAATGCAATCGCATGACCAGAACTCAACTTCATCTTTAAAGGCATTGTTTAAAGGCCCACTGCACTACTTGTATAGCTACTTGCGCCCTCTATATAACAAGCAGTGCCTAATCGGTGACCATTGGTCCCCCATCATCCTCTATTTCTTATGTTAACTGAGAGCTGAGTTGATGAGATAACCACCTGTCCAGTGACCTTGCAGTGCACTCTAATCCCTCCTGTAAACTATGGCAGATAAGCTTTAACAATGTTTCCAGTTTTACAAATCTGAGATGCATGGCCCTTTAAAATGATCATGTGCCTCAAAAAGTAAAAATCTTTGAGTGACCAGTTTTACCATACTCATTTTCCCCAATAGACTGTAGTGGTATAGAAACTGTTGGGAAAACGTTTTTTTTTTTAATTTCGAATTATAATCATAAATATCTTGTTTACCAGACGGGAGATCGGCTTGTAAAAGTCACGGAACACATGTTTGACCAAAAGGTTAATAATTATGATTGCAGCATAAGCTAAATCCAGGATTTTGTTTAGAATCTGAGACAAAGATACCCGATCCCTTTAAATAAAACGCAGCAGATTTGCAGCATCATACCTGAACGAGGCCCTACAGCAAAACTCTCATTAAAAGGCGTTCTTTTAATTAACTTGCTTCATCATTTCTAATTATCACGATATTTCAAATTTACTCAAAGAACACCCTGAATTAGGTATTGACTCTTAAACACTTGGTTCACGGACTTGCGGCTGAATTGCATATCACTAAATATCAAATTCACTCAGAAGACACCCAAAGAATGCAGCTTATTTATGGTTCAGTTCAAGGAATAATGTATCTTTGTTCTTGATCAGATTCTGTGGGGTGTCACCACGCTTTAAAGTAAGGGGGACAGATATCATCATCTTACAAATACAAAGCAAAGGGCATAGGTATATAACATGTCAACTGAATGGATGTTGAATCCACTTCATAGTGATATTTCATAACTTTGTAAATAAATCAATCTCATCATGAGATGGTTCTTTGCAGTTTTCTTAGTGTATTCTATGCAGCGCTTGATGATTCTGACACGCAACCATGGGAAATGAATGTAATTGATGTTTAATTCATATTTATTGATACTTCAGTCTCGCTCTCCTACAAACCATGCAGGTATCGTAGCACCGAACAGCCTTGGTAACACTGCATCGAATTGACAGAACTCCGCAATAAAATCCTCTCCTGCAGAGTATACAACAATGTGCAAAAGGCTATCGATTTCTCAACGACATAGAAGCCATGACTTACCCATTACACCAGCTATAGGTGAGCCAGTTGACGCCTTCTAACTGGTATTCACGTAGCACATTGTCATCCTTGTACTTGGGTGACTTACTCAGCTTATTCCAATCACTCTTAGCAGGCCTAGGCTTGCGCTGTAAGACAATGAGCAAGGTGTAAACAGAATGTGGTTAGAGTATCCATTGAGTGATTTCAAGTTGGATATTAGTGTTTAGAGCAGTTAAGAGCTCTTAAATCGAGCTAAAAATTTGCTGATGAAATTAAGAGCCCGCTATCGATAGCAAAATCGATAGCTTAACACAAACACCGAACTGGATATCAACATTAGGGGCTAGTGTTAGTGAATAGGATATTTGTACGTAAAATATTAACACCAACCACAAAGTTCAGTTCAGCAGACAACAATTTTGCAATATCAATAACACTAGCAAACATAAGTTGACAATATTCAGAAATCAAAGCCAACACCAGCTGATTTCCTTTTTGGTGTTTAGCGCTGGCGTTAGGGGTAATTAAACACTAACACTGGCCCTAAACATCCAACTTCAAATCACTCATTGAATTCATTGGAATCTTGCGCAGTGATTTGAAATCAAATATTGGAAATGGGTTCTACGACAAGTGTTCCAGTACCAATTGCTCCGCTATCAAAGTTCTACCTCAAGCAATTTCCTCACTTTTACTCTACATGAAACACCATACCTTACCAAAACCCTAATCCTTAATGCTAACTGGAAATCTGATTGCAAACCTAATCCTAACCCTAAAACATTGAGAAAATAGAACATGGGGCAAATACCAAAATTGTGGGATTACCTGGAAATTTGGTTTGTTAGCACCTTAAGGCAAACTCCTCCACCGACTCCCCATCATTTTAAACTTTTAAGAGGGGGACCATGCACAAAGACCTTAAAGCTAATCTTGAGCTCTGGTATATAGGCATCGTATATCGAGAGAACATGGCTACAATTCATTCTGGATTGTTTATCCTGCACTAGATTGATCGTTTTAAACCAGTAAAATTAAAAACCTCAAAAAAACTTGCTGGAAATCATCTTCAATAAAAACCACAACTCCCATTTGCACATAGTGACCTGTGTTAAGCACATGGTGTCAGGCCTACTTACCCAGATTTCCTCATTTTTCTATGCTCATTACTCGTCCCCTATACATTTTCTACCAAAAATTTGGCACATGTCATTTATTTGTAATCTTGAACATTCAGTGTAAGTTTTGTTGGATTCTGTGAGAATTTATTTTCTATGATTGCCAGAACTCAAGCTTTTCTTTAAAGATGTCAATCTGGACCCTGAAGAAGAAAAAAGAGTGACATGGAGCCCAAAGTTTATATACCGGTATATGCTATAGCACATTAGGCCACTGTAATCATGCTATTTATTCCTGTCGATGTCATTGTGAAATCCCCATCTTCTTACCTGTCTCTCTGACTTGGAAGGTAGCTTGCTGCACTTCTCGTAGATCTTCTTCTTGCCCTTGTCCACATCGTTTGCCAGCTCCCAGGTGCTCTCCTCGTATGGGAGACTGGCCCACTTGACCAGGTAGTGGGTCACCATCTCGTCCGAGTCCTCATCCTTGGTGATGGCCTTGTCCAGGATGCGATCCACCACGATGAAGTCTGGGTTAAAGTACTCGCCTTCGTCAAACTGGATGCAAGGAGAGAAGAATTGTTAGAATAAAATAGAATTTATATACAGTGAAACCTGTCTATAAAGACCCCCATTGTAGACAAGAAAAGTGGTCTTTATAGGCAGATGGTCTTAAAGTACAGGTTCCTTTAGTACATGTTTCAATGCGAAACCATTTTTAAGGGAAACTAGAAATGTGGTCTTTCTATTACAGGTGGTCACTAAAGCAGGTGTGACCGTATCACCATTCATAATGCATCCCATGGTAGAATGTTGGATATTCAGTGCTTCTTAAAATTCATAATTAGTATATGATTTGGATGCGATTTGAAATTGTGATGCTGTAACAGGCACTATAGCATCTAGGACTTTGTTTCTGTCAGGTTTCTGTCTAGGAGTTCCTCTCTGTTAGATATCTACATCAAAGGTGGCAAATTATATCTTTCTCCTTGCAACAGTAAACGATTTCTATGATGTCTTCTTAGACGGTAAAAGTTGTCTTGTTAAGTGATTAAAAAGGTAAAAACTTTTTACAAATAATTATAATTTTTTTTAGTTGCTATGATAAGTAGATACTTTAAATTCTATGACTTCTGCTTACCTCTGACACAAGACCATAATTTGCCTGCTGCTTGAGCCTGAAGCGTTTAATCTTCTGGAATATTCTAGGATCAGCTGATAACGTCTCAATGGTAGCCCATTCACAGTGTAGGTATGAACTAAACAAGAACCAAGAAAGAGCAAATTGTTAGTGGAGTTAAGACTGTACTATGAATAGAACCAAAAGCTAAAGAGACTGATCAACCACTTAACATAAAACATGGGGAAATCTTGACTTGACTTACAAATTCCTCAATATCTCTCGAACTTTAGCTAACAATCTCTAATCTCCTAACGACAGCTAACATCCCATCTCTGTACAGAAGGGCAGTTGTAAAACCGATCAACCACAAATCTCAAATATTTGAAAATCTTCTCTTGACAAAAATATTCCTCTATCTCTCCAACTTTTGCTAACTATCTCTAATCTCCTAATGACAGCTAACATCCCATCTCTGAACAAAAGGGCAGTTGTAAGACCGATCAACCACAAATATGAAACATTTGGAAATCTTGACTTGACTTACAAGTTCCTGTACTTGACAAAGTATTCCTCAATCTCTCCGACCTGAGCTTCGCCTGGTATTTGGGGTTTCTTGGTGATCCTGGAGGCCAGGATCTTCTCAACCACATTGGCCTGGGACTCGTCAGGGTTATCCTGCAGTATCAAAGAGCGTCGGGTAAGGATGTGAGACTCTTCAAAATTGGACAAGAATCGCCTAAACATGCCATAATGCTGGGGGTCTTTCACAAAGCTTTAATTTGGACTTTAAAATTATGGAGAGCCAATTGTAGCCTTAAAATAAAATATATTCAAAAGCAAAAATTCAAGTATTTTAGACTTTTTATAAATTCCACATCAAGAACATGAAATCTCCTTGATAAAAGAAAATATGAATCATTTGAATCAACATTTTATGCCTTTTAAAATAACTTTTACAAAATATTTTCATCGGTGCCAACAGCTTTCCATAATTGAAAATGAAATGAAAACATTTTTTGCTTCTCACTTCTAGAAATACCTACAAAATCATTTTTTAATGTAAGAAATCTCATCTTACCACAAAGAACTTTGCCGTTTCTGACGGCTCGAAAGACACCACATCAATCTCAGAGTTGCCCTCCACATCAATGTCTTCTTCCTGTTTTTTGTCTGCCTTGACTTTCATCTTGGTCACCCTTGGTGCGGTGGGGACCTTGCAGTCACTCTTGGCTTTCTTCTTCTTGTCCTTTTCCTCGTCGGACGAGGAGTCATCGTTGGAAGTGATGTTGAAATCGTAGTCCTCTGTGTATCGCTTGCGGTTGGTGTTACGAGCAGATCGTCGTTTCTGGAGAAGGGCAAATCGGTGAAATCAAACTACACATAAAACTCAGAATCAAAATAATCTGTACTGTGCCAGATTTATATAACATATTTGTAAATAAATGAATAGGTGTGGTAGACAATAGTTATGAACAATGTAAGGAAGGATAAATAAGGAATACCAGTTGGTTTTTTTATCAAAAATAGCAGAAAAACAGACAGATTTTGGAGCCACATCAAGTAGAGTATACAATAAAAACCTGACAAGTCTGAAACCTACCAAGGTTTCAAAGTAATAACTCAGAAAATGGGCTGACAATTGTCATCCAGGATACACACAGCAAATCAATAATAACAGTAGAAGTTATCAAGTTGCAATCTTGTCATGCAATTGTGTTGTGAAAGAAACGGTGTGGAATCGAACAGAAAAGGTTGATCCTCTAGCATATAAGTATTGATGTGTACTGCAAGGTTCTGGAATCATTAAAATGATTGAAGGCCCAGTCTTGGTAAAGTTACAAGCACTGTATACAGAAAGATGTATATGGGGCTACACGAGCATGTGGCATAAAAATCTGTCCCGATTTGTTACATGTCATATTTAGAACAAGAAAGCATTTAAAGAGCCATGCTTTTCAGGGAACTTTTTTTGAATTTGATGTTCTTCCACACTAGCATAATAACAATGATAATGCTCACAAATTATTTTTGACCTCTTCCCAGAACTCAACCTTCTCTTTAACAGAATAGTTGCAAAATGTGGAAAATACCAGCTCGCACAGCTTACCTCTATGCCCGGTCCAGTGAGTTCATCGGGTGGAGGTGAGGGAGGCGGTGTTTCATCCAGATCTGAGCTCTCACCACTAAACTCACCATGCTTGCGCTTCTGACGCTTTAGCTTCAGGATGGCTGCCGCTGGAAGCTTCCTGTCGTATCTTCAACAAAAACAGTCATGAATGTTATTTCAGCATAAACAGTTTTGGAATAATGCCTGTACCTCCTGGGAGGCCAAGTAAGTTCATCATGAAGTAAGCTCTACAAACAACAAGCACTCACAGATTAAACAAGGGAAACGCTCTCGGCGGTCTCGCCTGCATTACGCAATTCAATATGATGAAAAATTGAGGTTTGGACAGTATTTATAGGCAGGGTGGCCCACTAGCAGGCCACAAAATATGAAATCCTCTAAATATAATCACCATTTTGATGTCAATATTGACTAAGAATCATCAGAAGAGTTATTTACTATTATTTGTACTAAGATTGAAAACTTTCATGAAATATGAACAAATAACAAAAAATGATTTATTAATTCTCATATTAAGATGTGAAAAACATAATTCAAGTCTACTGATCTAAAATGACCTTTGACCTTAGTGACCTGGAATGTGTCATATGATTTGAGATACTTGATAACCCTTGGGTATAGGTTTCATGAAATTTGAACTTATACTTTCAAAATTATAATAATTATGTTGACACTGTCGCTGGAAAAGCGGCGCCTATGTCTCGCCCTTTGCTACGCAGGCCAGACAAAAACGGTTTGGTAATCAACTTTGCGCTAGAGGTCAATGAACCTCTAATGAACCTATCAAAATCAGCATTACCTCATGATATCATTTTACAAAGACCATTATGTTATAAATAAACATTCACACATTTTCATGCCCTTTGAACCAAACTAAAATGAATACTTTCACAGTTCTTTACAAGATAAATTTAAAGCGGGACTGCACTACTTGTAACTACTTGCGCCCTCTTTTCAGCCAACAATGCCTAAACAGTACCTGTGTCCCCTTTTTCTTATGTTAATTGAGAGCTGATTTGATAAGATAACCCCCTACCAGTGCCCATGCAGGGAGCTCTAACCTATTTCGGCCAAACTAGTGCAAATAGGCTTTAAATCAAATTGTGGTAGCATTGAGGGTAGGTGTGTAGAAGGGGACTTGACTCTGAAGAGGACACTTACTTGATGATACTGCTTTGACTGCTGCTTGGACTGCTATGAGAGGACTTCTTCTTGATTGTGAACATCTTCTTCTCCCTATCTCTGTTGTCCTTAGATCGCTTGGAAGATTTCTTGGACTTCTTGTCCTTCTTCTTCTTCTTTGTTTCCGCCTCCAACTCCAGCTCGCTGATGAGCTCGGCGGAAATCTCTTCATTGTCGAGCAAGACCTATGGAATTAATGAGTGGTGGATCTTGAAATACATAAACAGATCCTAATAACAAATTTTAGTACAAACTTCAACAGATTCATCATAAATGTAGTCAACATTGCTATATATAGAAGGTGATTATTACAGTGCAATGTACTATTACATAAAATTATGAAATCCTAAATAGTTTGAATAATGAAAAAAATATATCAACACAAGTTTTCTGAACTCCTCATTTACTGGAGAATACAATGACATACAAAATAAGAAAAATAAAGAAACTAGTCATGTTCTTTGTAGAAATTCTGAAAGAAGATGAATTTATCAGATATTTCACTTGTTCTTTCAAAATGATCTAACTGACATTGCAGCTGATGACAGTTAGACTCTAATAGCTGCTTATTAATCAAAAACATCTGAAAACTACTTTCTAGTTAAAATCTGCACTATTGTTATGAAAAACAGTTATGCTATATCTAACTCTGTGTTCTGATCCCTGTTTCCAACCTTGCCAATGCATGAGGAATGTGCTTGGGATGGCAATTTTATATCTCTATGATGACCGATATCCAGTCCTAAAATTGAACATTAAAATATTGAGCACTTTCGACCACTCTTTTGATCGATGAATGTACCTTTGGAATGTCTATCTTTCCAGCAGCTCTGGCCTTGGCTACGGCTTCAGCGATGATACGATTGGCTTTTTCTTGCAGCTTTCGTTGTTTGATGATCTTCTTCCGCTCCTTCTCGTTCGTAGGGAGAGGCTCATCCAAATCTGCGTTCTGTGAAATTATATTTATATGATTCATAGGTACATACAAGGAGGGAAAATTTATTATATTGTGAGCTCACTCCAGATAATCATTTCTTGATGGCAATTAATCAAGGCCCCATGCTTCCATTCATAAATTGAGAGAAACAAAATACAAATCGAGGCACTATGGAAGTGTTCTTGTAATATTTCGAGTGCCCTTATATAAATTTTGTAACAAGAGCATATAATTTAGGGACTTATCTTTTCAGAATTAAACAAATACTGTAACAGCAACAACAACAAAATTAATTCCCTAACCAAATGCTGATATTGGGGATGTCCATGCTTAGTATCTTTAAACAAACCTAATAAACAATTAATCTATTTTAAAGGGCAGGTGGAAATCATAGTCGGTACCATAGGGTAGAATGGAACATACCTTGGCCTTGGCCGACAACTGTGCGGCCATTTGTAGTTTTTGGAGCCGGGCCTGCAACTGCTTCAGCTTATCTACCGTTTCTTGGGTCTTCGGCTGGTTCTGAAGTTTGTTCAACTCTTCCCCTGAGGAGAAAAGATTGTGAGATTACAAGAATGTCATTGTTTGCCCCTGCTGGCAAGCTGACAAGGTCATATTTATGTATTAGTTGAAGTTGGCATGGAAATATTGATACTGTGGATTTCATAATAAATTTAAGAAACGTTGAGCTACCAATGCCAAATTCAAGAATGTAGGATAAGTTTAAGTATCTATTTGTATTCTTTTTGGTTCCTATTCCTACAAAACATGCATGAAACAACAGTTTCACTTTCTACAACAAATTTATAATTCTAAAACCATTCAATTCACAAGTAGAACATCCAAGTAGAATTGCTCATCAATTCAACAATGGATGAAGGAGGGGGGGGGGGGTTAGAGTATTAGAAATGATGGAGAAGACTGATAAAATCCGACCCTTACCTATCTCTTTGACCTCCTCTCCAATGTTAGCAGCTGTCTGGTTGACAAGAATGACCAGCTGAGTTGGTTTCTGGCCGGCCTTGGTGGGCAGGATTTTAACCAATTTCTGCTGGTGTGAACTGGTGCCAGTGCCTGACGTTGATGCTACTCCAGGTACTGTAGTCACAGTCACAGTATTGTCAGTCTTCTCACTGGCAACCCCTGTCTTGGGAAGGACTGATGCAAAGCTGATCACCTTCTTGTTGATGGTGATTTTCTGGGGACTGGTGGTTGACACGGTCGATAGGGATTGGGTTGTGAACGTTGGTGCCATGGAAATGACTTTGGAGGTGACCGTTTGACCAGCGCTTGTCAATTGCTTGTTACTTCCTGCAGCAGTGGTGGTGATGGTAGTAAAAAGCTTGACCGCAGCACCTTGACCTCTTGGAGAAAGAGACAATGTCTTTGGTGAAGTGACACGCATTGTTTGCACTCCAGGCTTGGGCTGCATATTAGTGGACCCGGCTGTCGAGTTCACTACAGTGGCAATCTGCTGGCCACCAGCTCCTGATACAATATGGACCACTGTGTTTCCTTGTCTTATCGGAGAAATCCTGTTGATAGAAGGTATGTTTGAAGAACCAGGCGATTTGGGAGAGGAAGCAATTGCTATAGACTTTCCAATAGTACTGGAAGCAGTTGAGGGAACTATGATACACGTCTGTCCTTGTGAGGTTCTTACAGTATTCCCTCCACTACTTTGTATAAGCTTTACTTGGCCCTGATTTAGTGTGCTTACGTTGGATACCCGAGGAATCTGCACTTTTTGGTTTGCTAGGATCTGGTATATGTTTTGTGCAGAAAGAGTAGCTGGTGCCTTACCATCCGTGGTCTTCGATGCATCACCAACTTGGGACTGAGGGGGTAATACAATACGGATGGTGCCAGGCTGGGATATCAAGGGTGACTTCCTTGCAGGACTACCTGGAACCGTGGTGGTAGTACTTGATGAGCTTGGTTGGGAAACCACCACCAGACGTGTTCCTGTACCTCCTGTTCCTGGTTGTTGTACGACAGCAAACTGAACAGGGGACTTGTTCTGCTGCTGGGGAATTTGGACTGTCTGCTGTGGCTGTGCTTGTGCCTGCTGTGGTTGCTGCAATGTTATCACTTTGTGCAAGCCCTGCTGGGTTTGGACCAGCTGGATTTGTCCTGTGTTGGTACTGCCTGCAGAGGACCCTGGTAACACAAGACGAATGGGCTGCTGTTTTCCATCTCCTGACTTTCCTTGAGCTCCCAAAGTCATCACCTGGCCAGATTGTTGCAGTTTCTGCAGAATAGTGTTGTCTTTCAGGCGCAGCTGAACTTTCATTGGTTGTGACGTGCTTGGCTGCTGCGTTGCACTGGTCTTTGTCACAAATTTAATCTGTGGCTGATTTTGCTGAGTCACCATGACGGGTTTTCCTGTCGCCTGTACTGTGGTAGTGGTGGGAACAGTGGAAAGGATAGAAGTTCCCACATTAGAAGATGGCTGCTGTACATTCCTGCTGGTTAGTATAACCTTCTGTCCAGATTGGGTTACCAATCCTCCACTGGTCTGAATCAAGTATGGTTTGCCAGCAGATGACGTCTGCAGCTGCACAGGTTTTCCAACCATATTCCCTGATGTTGATGGTGTGGTTATATAAAAGGTCTGTGCTCCCTGCTTCACAGTCTTCCCCTGAAGCATGTTAGAAACTTGCTGGACACCGATAGTGACCTTGTTTTGACCCCTTGGACTAACAGATCCACTTGAGGCTCCAGGTGATGTCACAAGAACAGGGGCATTGGTAGATGCAGATGCAACTTCAGTCTGGGATACAGCTGTGGGAGAAGCCAGTTTCGCTAGTAGCTGGAGACCCTGCGTAATTGGAACAGAGTCATCTTTGTCTCCATTTCCAGAACCTGATGGGGTCTCAGCGGACCCCTGATCTTGATCCATTGCTTGTGGTGGTGCCTCGACACCCGATGCCTACTTCCGAGTTGATGAAGGTGATAGCCAGATGCAACAAAGATATCACCACCTGGAATAGAATAATAGAAACAATCTACAATTTAAAGCACAAACTATGGCGTTTACAGTTTTGACTGGTGAAAGTGCGAAATTTAGCTGTGCATGATGTCAAACATAAACATTGTCATCTGAGAATTTAAAACATTCAGCAACACCGAAAAATGTGAAAATCAAAATATGATAATTATCATCAGTGAAAACAAATGGTGTTCATCTGGGTCATTTGCAATGGAACTATACTTTCATAGGTCTACCTTTATTAATGCTACTGTAATCTTCATATTAGTGACTCTGCAAACTGTGAATCCATGCAAGTTTCAACTCTTATCAGGAACCTGTGACACGTGCATGCCAAAAATCAACATCCGGAGTTCATGAATAAAGATCCCTTCAAATTTTAATTCAGAACCCCTGTAAAAAGTTTAATGAAACGTGTGATTTACTGCCAAAATTGTGAGAAGAAAAAAAAAAATCAAATTATGAAACATTAATCTTGCTCTAAAACTGCATTTAGGCCCCAAAAAACAAAAACATGTTTAGCTTCCGTTTTTTCAAAAATAGGGTGGAGGCCCTTTTTTTTTTTTTCAAAATGGCCACTTGGTACATTTTCCTTGACAGTCGGGCAAATTTTTCAGGATGGCTGCCGATATTTTCATATTTAACAAAAAAATCAGAAATAGATCTAGTTTAGCAGTGTTTTTCATGTTTTTTTCTTTAAAAAAATTTAAAATAGGAGGCGGGCCCCAAAAAGTAAGCGGGCGGGGACGCTAAACATGTATATTTTTGTTATGGCCTTACATGTACATGAACATGTATGTATTAAAAATTGTAAATCTCATACAGACCAAAAACAAATACAAAACACTCCATAATTTTTTTTAAAAAATCAAATTCAGCAGAACAAACGAAAAAAGCTTCTTTTTTGGGGGGTTCTGGGAAGAGGTGAAAAATAATTTGTGAGTGTTATTGTTATTATGCAAATGTGGAAGAACATCAAATAAAAAATGTTCCCAGAAAAGCATGGCTCTCTAAATGCCTCAAAATTCTAAATATGGCATGTACCAGAATAAAAATCGGGACGGAATTTTACGTCGCATGTTCGTGTAGTCCCATAAAGTTCACATTGTTGTGTACAGTGAAAGAAACGGTGTGGAATCTATCAGAAAAGGTTGATCATCTAGCATATAAGTATTGGAATGTACTGCGGTTCCGGAATTATCAAAATGATAAGAAATTCGGCCCAGTCTTGGTAAAGTTACAAGCAATGTACACAAAAATATGTGGGACTACACGAACATGTGGCATAAAAATCTGTCCCAATTTTTTTTATGATGTTACATGCTATATTTAGAATACTAGGGCATTTGAAGAGCAATGCATGCTTTTCAGGGAATATTTTTAATCTGATGTTCTTCCACACTTGCATATGATAACACTCACAAATTATTTTTCACCTCTTCAGAGAACTCAACCCTCTTAGTGAAAGTCAAAACCGTTTGAGTCCCGTGGGGTTTATTCACATATTACGACATACAGGGTTGTGCCACTCTATAATTGGTAACTTTTTCACACAAAAATACCCCTAAATATGGGTCTGCTTTCTTCAAATTTTCAAAAAAAATTCATGGTTTTTGCCATTCAAACACCTGAAAAAATTCTGGGGAAAAAAATCTGCCAAAATGACCCTTAAAAATGGGTAGGGGTTTCAAAGCTTCAGTGGTCCCGTCACAACCAAATCTGAGTACCGACCCCCAATGCAATGGCCGCATGTCCACTCGAGATCGAGCCCACTATAACATGTGTACGTCGCTCAGTCAAAGCATAAAGTCTGCAGTCCTTTTTTTTTAAAGACGCATCTGTCCGCATTTACAGAGAAGATCCTCATTTTTGTGGACAATCCTCATTCTCGTACCAGCGCCATTACTGTCGATATTGTTAATAAATTGCAATTAATAATTAGTAATTTACTGAAACCGACTTGTCTAATTTAGACAAGTCCATGAAGGCAGTTTCAGTAAATTACTAGTCTAATTTTGTTTTAGTTTTACTGTTCTTTAGTCATTTTGTTTTTGGGAAAATTATCATTGTACTGAACCCATCTTGTCATCACATGGGCAACATTTTCGGTTAAAATTGCTTGCCTCGGCCAGCATACGAAGTCGGACATTACGGTGTAGGGTCTACAGTAATCAAACCAGCCGCCTCTGCGCCGTCCCCGCCGGCCGGGTCAACAAGCAAGGTATGAACCGTCCGTGCTATAAGCCGCCGCCACGCGCTATGCTTTCCCCAAGCAAACCAGCTGCAGCACACACAGGCTGGAGTATTGCATACACACATACACACACAAACACCACAGATCCATGCCTTTCAACACGGATGCGGTGTCATGCATTCACAATACATGTACATGTACAGCTCAATATCTTCAACACTGATAAAATGTCTGACGACGAAACAAAAAATGAACCGAAAATTTCACCATTCGTGATACTTTTTCACAAAAATACGTGAATCAATAGTGTTCAAAATTATTCCATTGCATGCAATAGTTCTCACACTTAATACTACGACATTACTTACAACCATGACATTGAAGAAAAGTGGAATTTACAGTCGATAACTGCTGGAAGCTGGCCAGTAAATGTGCACATACTGCACACAAAGTACCTACATAATCGCTGGGGCAATTGATTTCTAGACCAAGAGTCATGATTGGACGATACAGATTTACTGAAAATAAAATATATCTTAAATTTTACTTTCTACCAACATCTTTCACAAATACTTAACAACTTTCATTTTATTTTTACTACTTAAGACAATTATTAGTGACAAATTTACATTTGTATGACTAAAAACTTGACAAATGTAAATATTTGTATAATTAGGCTAATGGCCTACCACCAATCACTGAACATCTTTCATACATCACTGTGCAATGCATGGCATGGCCAAGATATTGTCATCCAATGGGAAACCGCTTACATATGACGTCATCGACTGATTATTATGACACCATCAAAACGTACTGGGCTGGCATGTTTTACAACAAAGAATTGTGGGGAAATTGCATAGAGCTATAGATACTACTAACACTTATTAATATATATCTCTATGGGAAATTGTTATTTTGAAAAAGAGTGCTAAATATCATCATGACGCACAAGTGATGGTGTACTTCACTCCAATGTCTTGTGCAGACTTCTATGATCACATGCAGAACAAATAGAAAAGTGGAAGAAAATTAACAAATAGACTAAACCAACAGCTCCTCCAAATAAAATACCTAAAACATTAATTCGGTTTGGATGGCCTTCTTTGTGCTAAGAAGTGATCCATTCCGCATTGAAATGTATAGTACCATATGCACTATAACAAATCTAGTATGATATTACCATAAACATTTTTATTATCAGTATCATTAATATTTTCTTTATCATCTTATTATCATTATCATTATTTATTATCATTTATTATTAGGTACCTGATGGTGCGTCAGATTTGCAAACATTAATAAATCTAATTGAATAAATGAATAGATAGATAAATATGTATTTATATAGAGAAACAAATTAAACTGTCATCCCTGAAGGATTTCACTTGACTGTTTTTCGAAGGTATTGTTGTTTTCTATTCAGTTAATTAGAAATGTACCTTTATGCCGATAGGTATATAAATTATATCAGCAAAAAGATCAGTCTACCCACATGATGATCCTCTGAGACTACCACAGGGGCGGCGGAGCCTGGGAGCCAGGGGCAGGGGCGCACAGTGCTCCCACCCACATGTTCAATTACCCCTAAAGTGCCCCCTTTTACTTAAGTTATAGGAAAGGTGCCCCATTCTATTTCTAATAGGTGCCCGTTCCACATTCTTTCAAGTGCCTCTTACCACCTCGTATCAGTGCCCCCTTCCCAGTGAGTGCCCCATTCAAATCTGAGAGGTGCCCATTTTACTTTAACAAGTGCTCTATTCTTATGTAATAAGTTCCCCCTTCCCCTTCTGATAAGTGCCCCTTCTCACATTGATAAATGCCTCTATTAAAATCTCATAGGTGCCCCTTTCCGTTCTCACAAGTGCCCCTATTAAGCTCAGGTGAGTGCCCCTTTTCATGTACAAGAAATACCACTAACCATCTAGGATGATGAAGTGCCCCTTCAAATCTGAGGGGTGTCCCTTTTATTTTGAGTTTTAAGTGTCTCTTTGCATCTCCGACGAGAGCCCTTATAAATTTTAGAGGCGCCCCCTTTATCTTTGTTAAAAGTGCCCCTTTTTTATCTCTGATAAATGCCCCTTTATTTTTGACCCCTACCCCTTATCCTTTCTAATAAGTGCCATTTTCCTTCTGACTGCACCGTTTCCTCTCTGCATGGTGGGTGCCCCTTATCGGTGCGAGTATGCCCCATTTTCACCTCTGATAATTCAGATTTCACTTTGACTCGTGCTGATTTTCTTTTCTTATACGTGACCTTTTAACTTTGGATATGTGCCCCCCTTTTCCAGAGAATGTGCTCCTAATTTAAACCTAAAAAGGCCGGGCTATTTGAGGTCTTAGTACGGCCGGGAGGGGGGGGGAGCATCATGCCCCCCCCCCTAAGATCATGGCCGTAAAACGGCCGATCCCCGCGAAAATTCGCACACATGTCAAGTGAAGTGTATAGAATACTATGATAATTTCATATTTTTTTGAAAAAAAATCACTCATTTACATGTTTATGGTAATTTATGCAAATATGGTCGTAAAAATCGTAAACTTTTTACCCATAAATCATATCAAAGGGACTTTTTTTTAATGTTACTCACTGAGGCTGTCATACGTCGACTCATTCAAAGAAAACCATAGATATCTTTGTGGTTCGAGTATTTTTCAGGATTTTTTGCATGTCGGAGGGTTAGTACAGTAAAAGGAATATACACTGTTGGTATAGTGGTGGAATAATTATTTTTACCCCAATTTATTGAAGATTTTGACAATGATCTTTTCCTATAGATCTAGATAACAGTACATTCTCAAACTTTTATTGAATGACAATATTATTGAAGAATGTTTGTTTTGCCAGTGACTGCTAAAGCATGTGTGTGCTACAATGCTAATCAAGTAGGGGACCTACGTCCTAAAGTCAACTGGCGGTAATTGGGATTATATACCTCATTTTAAGATTCTTTACTGATCCTGTCTTCTGATTGGTTGAAAATGCAGTCATGTTCTTAAACATGCCCGCTAATTGAAATTCATAGTCATTTTTCCACGGCTCTACTGGTTTATATCCATTTTCATAGCACTTTTTCCATGGCTGTGAAACGTGACGTCATTTGGCTGCGATCCCCATTTTGGTTTAAGTGTTACCGTATAAGTTTCTTTTTTGCGATGACCGATGCACACAAGTTATTGTTGGTGTTAATATTCATGACTTCAAAGAGATGGAAACCTAAATGGGTGAGTCAACATTTTCCTTTTTTTCGGTATATAAAATATATATTGACTGCTTTTAATATTCGAGGCATAGTTGTTTCTGTAGGGTCTCGGGGAACTCACAACCTGCTATGACCCAAGCGCCTTGGGGTCATAGCAGGTTGTGAGTTTCCCTTGACCCTATAGAAACCACCAAGCCTCTCAAAGCAGTCTATATCCTTATTAATACCTTATAAAAGGGCTATAGCACATCGACACGGTTTTGATCCTGGGGGCTCACAGAAACGAGGCCATTGCTTACCCAATGAATCATGACTGTTCGCAGCAGGCGCTAGGCGGTACGTCGACGTCCCTACAACAACAAAAACAAACAAAAAAATGCAATAAATTTTCAATAATTCATTGCATTTTGCCCCGACCCCCAACATGACAAAATCTTCTATGTGCGCATGCCTCGAACCATCACAATATATGAGGATATTCGAGAATCTCGTTGTCTAGGATAAACCCTTCTCTAATGTTGCGATGGAGTGCAACGTACGAGGGTGGCATAGTTGTAAATTCGATATAAAAAAGAAAGATAAATATATTCTTACACCTTTCTGCCCAATTATCACGTTATTCTGTCAAATAGAATAATATTCTGGCACTTCCTGATATTGAAGGTATATTCCGGCATTTCGCGGCCTGAATTCATCTTGTTTCTAAATAGTACCGGAGGGAGCGAAGCAGACGAGGAAGAAAGACATTTAGGGCTATCATCTTTAAAATGTTATCTCATGAAAATATGTTTTGTTCTCATGAAATTGCTATATATTATCAAAATATTTAAAGACGTATGTTAGGCAATAATATATAAACAAAAATATTTATGATGGTAAGTGCTAATTTTAAACGAAACACTTCGATAAATCAAAAAGGGCAAAAGTAATGGCTTTATTTTTTATATAATAAGCGTCAGGACACCCCCCCCCACCACACATCTATAATTAATTGATACAATAGTAGTACGAACTATATCTATATATAAATACAAACATAGCCTATAGAAGAACCACCTCCCCCCCCCCTCCCCTAAGAGGACATTTTTTTTGGGGGGGGTCTCGAAATTTGAAAATTTGAAATTTGTC
>BEXV01001148.1:25590-36296 GCA_003118195.1 Hemicentrotus pulcherrimus | reverse complement strand
CCCCCCCTCCCTCTGCATATGCGCCTAAGCTTAAGTAATATATTACTCTTGAGAAGTGTTTTGAAAGAAAGATTAACAAATCAAAGAACTTAAGAAGCAGATTGGTAAAAGTTTCTAGGAATATTTTGAAAGTTATAATCAGTTTCATTGAAATAGTAGAATTGGCCGAAAACTATAGTCTAAGTATGACACTCCACTGCACTGTGAGATTGAGACTGAGAGTGATGAATTTAATTATGGACTGGACAGCACCCGCAATTGCTCCTAAGGTCGATTCAGTGTGTGTGTCGGATGATGTTGTCTCTATTCAAGTCATCGAAATAACCTCTGCGACGCATTAGCGGTACGGAAAAAACGCCCCGCCCCCCCCCCTACACATACAGCTGATTGCACTTTTTTGCAGTTCACTCGCATATTCGAATTCTATATTCGAATGGAAGCGTACGCTTACGCGCATTGGATATAATGCACGCAACATGCACTGAGTATGCAACGTCTTTGGTACGCAGTATATACGCGCAGTACATGCACGCGCGCACGTGCATATCGAAATCGAGTTGAAATCAGCTGTTTTAGGGAGTTGACATAGACCTACCTACATGAAAGAAGTGAGCTAGTTAGGCTTAGGGTCTAATAAAACATAAAGTGCTAGCTATCACCGTATTTTCAGCAAATTTGATTAAAATAGAGACGGCAAAGAAAAGAAAATGTCACTAAAGATACCCCGGGTTAACTGCTCCGATAAATATTTATCGTGCCCCATCAATGTGAATGCATTTCCAGGAAAGCTTTGGAAGTTGGTGAATGATTCAAACTACCAGTCCATCCAATGGAGCAATTGTGGCACCATCATTGTTGTCTATGCACATCATTTTAAAGAAGAGGTGCTCCGGACAGGCGAATACAGCGTCTTCAAGACCCAAAATTTCTCCAGTTTCGTACGCCAGCTCAATCTCTACGGATTTCGGAAAATTGCCACCACCTCAAGTTCCAAATTCACTGAATACAAGACGAGCATGAAACGCGGTTCTAATTCCCATCCACTTCATTGTTTTGCTCACAACTTTTTCCTCCAGCACCGCGCCGATCTCCTTCCTAGAGTGAGGCGCACCAGTTCAGCCAACAAGCGACGTCCCGGTTTCGGCCAAGTCGAGACTGCTTTCTACGGGCAGAACGGAAACACGTTCCGGATCTTAGGTAGATGTGGACAGAATGCGGCACCAGCGTCGTTCATCACCTCTGGACCTGCCCAGACAACGGTTCCACCCTCGTCGTTTGTCTACCCATCATCTTTGACAATAGAATCTGCAGCACAGCAACATGTGAACCAAACCAAACCTAGTCACGTGCCGTCGTATGTTTATAATTCAGATTCTGAATCGGATTATTCTGATGCCGATGATCTTGCAGAGGAATCACCAAGTTCTTCTGCTTTGTTGAAAAAATCCAGTGCTAAGGTACTCTGGGGCCAAGGTCAGAATTCTCATGTCAAAGGAGACACGTCAAATGAAAGCAGCCCTTGCTCGCAATCTTCTTCTAAGCTCATTTCAAAAGCCGGGAAGGGATTTCCATCGAGTCTCTATGATGCCCGTGGACGATTGCAGAAGTTCATGGTTGTCCAGCGAAGCCCGAACTTAGGAGTACCTCCCAGACCCTATCCAGAATCCCCTCCTTTAGGTAAAAACTAGACCCTACTAAGTAGACTACTAGATCTAAGTTCTTATGATTTTATTTCCACAATTTTTTGTATTCTAGATATAGATCTAGCTAGTCTAGAATCTAGGTCTAGAAATCTAGATCTAGACCTAGAACTAGATCTAAGTAACTTTTTTGAAAAGTAGAATTTAGATGAAAAGGCTTGGCTTAGACGGTCTAGATCTATATAGATCTAGCAGATAGTAGTTTAAATGCACATTTATTTAAGCAACTGATTTGTTTTCTTGAAAATAATATTGAGGGAAGATCTATGCTTAGTTTAATGGTCTGTATAAGAATATATAGCATCAATTTATAAAAGATATATACATGTAGATAGACCCTATGAGTAATTATGAAGAGGATTTAATGTTCATGAATGCATGGAAGTTTTATCTGTACCTTCTCTGCTTTCTGTTTTCTTCCACAGATCATTTAAACACCAATCAGACATCAAGCACATCCTTTTGGTCTCCGGTATTGGGGTCTAGTTGCTGTTCAAGGCCTGTTGGGCAGGACTCAGAAATCTATGGGTATCAGCAGGTCCTGGACTACCCTTCTGCTCAGTCAGTCCCCTACATGAGTGGCTACCCATTAGCACCTTACCTGTCATATAGTCCTGCTACTGCTGTTCCTCCAGAAAACATGATGTCAAGTAATTATACTTTTCTGGTTTACTTTTGATTAAATATAGTCTAGGAAATGTATCCTAATAACCAGGGTTGGTTTTTAGTAAAGCAATTGACAGAAACAGATTAGTGATATGATTGTCTGATGGAGAGGATATTAGAAATATATATTTTTTAAGCTGTAATTTAAAGACAAATGCCAATTGGGCAACTCTATGACTACCTTTGAAGCAGCCACTCCATTTTTTTGAATTAAACATTTAAATAGATATCCCTTTTCTTGTTTGTTGAAGGAATACATAGAGGACTGGGATGTACTCTGTAATAAATGCAGGTCACCAATAATGTAGGTCTATGATTAAATATTTTCTTAAGGGAAAATGATAAAGTTTTTATTTGATAATTTTGATTCTGGTTTAAATCCCATTTAAGGAAATGCATGAAAACAATTATCCAATTGCATTCCACTCCATTTAATTATATCCAATTATATAAAAAATTGATATCATATCAATTTTTTATAGAGAATCATTTAATGTTATAATAAATTGTCATAATCGGTTATAAAGTGATTATAATTGGTTATAATGCACAAGGGGTTAGTATCCAATTGAATTTCTTGAGAAAGATATTTCTTGGTCAAAATGTTGTTGGAACCTTTAAGAAATGAAGTAAGATAGTCTAATAAATCTTGCAATTATTGGGTTTCCTTCTCATTAAAACAGTGGCATATCACCCAGGCTCCCCTGCTATCTGTAGCCCTCATGCCAACTATACTAGCCCTCCTCTCTGTAACCATGGCAACGCCATTGATGAAGATGATGATGAAGAAGATGTCCCAAGAGATAACTTCAAGAAGGTAGTGGTGAAACAAGAATTGAAGGAGGCCCATCACTCATATTCCGCTCTGATTGAAGAGGGGGACGAGTCCCCATCTCCCCGGCTAGCTCACTGTCGATTTGTGTGGAACAATTGCGACAACGAAAGGGATAGGGCAGAGAGATATGTCAAAAAGACACAGCAGTCGTTTTATACCACAGAAGGTTGATAGTAGTAATTCATCAAAACTTCTTATATGTATCTACTCTTTCTTTGTTATGCTTGACCATCAATACACGTCTTACCAAGATCAAAAGAAAATTTGTATCATTTAATGCCTTTACTTTCAATGTTTTTATATTCTTCTGTCATGCCACTCATAATACTCATTGGATTGATAGAGGTAAAACCTTCTGAATCGAGCACACTCGACATGACTTTTAGTCATCAGCACGTTTAATGTGTGCTTTTACACTTCCCATTCATTGTAGAGAGATCAATTATGAACACCAAGCTGTATATATAGAATACAAGTTTAGGGATCCGTCATTAAATAAGATTGTAGCCTAAGTGTTGCCTTCTTTTAACATTAAATGAAAAATTAAGATGATTGTGAACTTGTAGAAATACCTGCAATGAAAACATACGTGTACCCCAATTTGAAAACAAGATCTTCTTTATAATCTTGTCACCATTTGTACATGTAAAAGTAAAAGAAGGGAAGGATGTTATTAGTAAGTGATGTATCCACGGTAGCATTGTATTGCAATTGTGTTCATATGGAAGTCATAATTTTCATTTGTATGACTGATCACAATCAAACTATTACCTTAAGTGTGAAACCCTGCTCCTAGTTGGCAGAAAAGGAGAATTAAGTGAAATTGAATCAGCTCTCTTTTAAAGAAACTCTTGTAATGTAATTGGTTGGTGCATATTTCTTTTTACATTGTTTCAGTAATGGAATAGGTGCGTGGGAAACATGTTATCAATTTCAATTCTTTCCTTCCAGCAGAAGGATCTTCATAATATTACAAAATATAAGGTCAAACTTATTGTACAGATATATTTTGCCTGATTTAACTATTGTTCAAAAGAGTAAAGGTGACTAGAATGATTCGGTTCATTTCTGCACTTCTCTGGAAGTGAATACAATTGTATTTGAATAATTTTTAATGTAATTACAATACCATTTCTGCATGGTGATGATTATTTTCAAAGTTATTTGTCTCAACATTAGTCTTTTGAGATATTGTTTATACAGTATATACCAATTTAAGATTGTTTTATGTTTGTTGAATTTCTCTTTTTGATATATGTACATATTTGTACATGATAATGTAGTTTCTATGAAACAAACATTCTTTGAAAAAAATGTGTGCATTTTCTTCCCAATGTTTATACATACAAGTGTCCTTAGCGCAAAGGAGGTTTTGCATTTGGTGCTCTGATATTACATACATTTGACATAATCTAGTTTTGTATGCCCAATGAAAATGTCCTACCTTTGCTCTTTGAAAACTGAAACTGTCGACTATATCTTTTTATCAAATGAGAGATACACTATCTTTGACAATGTATCATCCTTAGCTATGCAAAATATACTGTCAATATTTACCAAATCTTTCATGCAATAAAATTGAATTGTCTTCACTTGTCTGATTTTGAATGTGTCTTTCCTGGCTTTTAACTTGTTTGATAATGAGAATAGTCTACCAGGGGATGCTGTATTGACAAACATATATGTCACAACATAAACATCCCCATTTCGAAAGATATTTTTGACATAGATCTGTTCCAAAAGTTTATGTGGGCATAGATTCACCTATTTTGAAATGTAGAAAAGGGTACAAGCATAGTTGTAAGTGATGGATATATTTTCAATTTTGTTTCTTTTTCAAGTTAGTTTTCATTTGGTTTTTCTTTTGAAACTTCACTTATTGTATGCTCAGAGCCAGTAGGGCATGAACTCAGAATAACTGCCCTTCTTACTCTCAAATTATAGTCCTTTGAAAACATATTAATCTGGGCCCGTTGCATAAAACTAACCATTGAAAGTAACTTTGCCATCAATGGCAACTACCATGGTAACAGGGCTCAACAGCCAATCAAAATCAAAGTTTCCATGGTAGTTCCCATTGATGGCAAAGTTACCATCGATGGTAAGTTTTGTGCAATGGGCCCTGGGCTGTTCTTCTAGGCTAGTATAGTGCTGTCCACTTCACTTCAACATGTGAAATACATGTACTACCATTTTAATACAATTTACATTCAACGGACATATCAATCAAAGATTCCGAAACTTATTGCACAGGAGATTTTTCTTTTTTTTTAACATATCTGGTTTTGGTGACCAATTTTAATCATCTTCCATGCCACAATCATCGTTAATCAGATCAGATATACAGAGAAAATACATAGATTGAATCAAAATGCATACATCTATCTAATTACTAGAAACAATATAGCATGGTCAGACTAGCAGCAAAGTACTTTCAAGAAGTGAGGTTGAAATAATCCGGGCCAGTATTCACAAAAATGTTCTAACTTAAATTCTGTTTTAAAGAGGCCAGAGGGTTAAGTTACCGGAAAAACCCTAAACTTTCATGCCCATGAAATGTTCATTAATTTCACCAGTGGTTCACAAAGTAATTGAATCATAACACTTATTTTGGGGTTCAATTTGTGAATGTTTCTTGGTTCGAAAAAAAATTACTTATTGGCAAATCTAGAAAGTTTCATGTCATAAAAGATTATGATTTAAAGTTAGTCCACCTATTAAAGAAACCCCAAAGTGTTGACCTCTTCATCAGGTGAAAATTACTGTAAATCTGTAATTATATTTACAAACTAAAATTGTGTTGTGAAATCAATTTTTCTTTTTTATTTCATGACTGGATTAACTGTGTTTATTGATTTAGAATTACAGAATTGCTACAGGGGAAATATTGACACTTTGGACTACATAAGTCGGCACATTATGCTAAACAAGAATTAAATCGGGGCCCTGTTCCTTAAAACTTAATATAAAAAAAACAATTGCTACAATTCTATCACAAATCTGATCATATCCATTCGAATGCAAGGATTTGAGTAGCTTATCAACAATTACAACATTTTGTTATTGATCAAAAGTTTTATGGAACAGTGCCCAGTTTTAACTTGGCCTGCCTTTATGAATCTGAGCCTCGGTCATTTGGGTCTTTTGTGTCAGATAGAGGTCAACGGGTATATACTATGGGAGAGCCAGATTATATGAAGTAGAAACTCGTTGACATAATATTTACATGTAGTAGTTTTTAGTCCAGTACAGAATATGGATACACAGCTCTTGACATCTGATATAAATTTGTGCAGTATGCATATAGGCCTATGGTTAGATATGGATCTCAGGAGCATAAACTGAGAAAGCAAAGAAGACTTGAATATGATATCATTATGCTACCTTATCTAATGTTTCTTAGAAAGAGCTTAGATCAAAGACAGAATTTGATTAAGATAATAACTTTGTAAACCGACCTCATTTTCATAATCGATGCAAGTATTCACCCACATAATATACATCTTGAACTTAAAGCATAAGTACGCTGGATTGATGAACAAAGCCTATTCAATTCCAATAACAAAACATTGATCTTTAAAAAGTATATATCTACTCTGCCCAGGTGGCATATAGAAATAAGTGATGAAGAAAGAAAACGATAATAATACTTTTTTTTAATGATTGCACCTATAAATATGTATGCCTTTCTAAACTCGGAAAAAAAAATCTGAATTCAATACGGCTGACAAAAACCAGATAAAAAGTTGGTATTAACAGTTTCATAAGGATACATATGTTTTATTATCTTCTTTGTTTTTGGAGAAAGGTAGTAACGCCCACTTTGACTATGAGCTCGAGTACAATGCAGCCCACTCTAAACTTTTGTTTGAACTTAACATAGACAATATTATACAAATTTCTTGTAGCACAACAAAATCTGACAATGATAACAGTGCAAAGATATTTGAACTGGGAGGGAATAACTCATAGATAATGACTATGTAGAATACTGCAAAATTGTTGAGAAACTTTTGACTGCTGTACTTGATAAACCAGCTTTTACTTTATGAGAAGTGAGAATACTGTTTTTAGAATCTAGGTGGCCTGAATATTGTCTTTACAAGTCTCTGATGTATAATTAGAACAGGAAAGGAACTTGTTTCATTTATTTTTCTTGATTGGTAACACCAACTAACACGTACAATGAACAATTTTTTCACACTAAAAATATGCAAGACTTTCCATTTCGACCAATAACCAAGACAACATTATACAGTGTACATTTTAAAAATAAACTTGCATGTGTATAACTTAGTGTGTATGTACAAACTACATTAGATGTTACACCTCCATTAATCAAATTCCATACGATATGAGCTACATGGAACTATGAACACGAGAGAAGGTATTTGGCCATTTAATGATACAGCTTACGGCCCTCTCTCTCTCTCATGATGGGTTTTACCGAAGGGGCTGGGGCATTGCATAATGGTCTCAACAGCGTTGAGGGCAAAGGAACCTTGATTGGCAACATACACAAATTCCTAGCATGACAAGGGTGGAATATCATATCAAATAGGAGCGCGATATGAATGGCAATGGGGTTAATTCCATAACAATGATGAACATCCACATAAGGCCTTAGATTCGGAATAAGAAATAATGAATATTCATGGTGTTTCTCTAATTGTTTTTATGATACACCCTATATCATCAGACACCATAATAAACAAACACTAAGCATGCTGCATTAAGTACTGGTTTGTTACTATTCCTTTACTTAATTCTTGACGAGTCCAGTATACCTTGCTACCTTTAATCCGAATGGGACAAACTTTGTCACTGCATCATTTCTGTTTGGTCCACCAGGACTTTGAAGCTACTCACACCATACGTCCGTCTTAAAGCTACCTCCGCTGTTAATAAGCTGCACATACATTGCACAAAGATTAGGCTCATGTGACAAACTCGGCCGACATCAAGATTTCTCAGTACTCTATTTTTATATAGAACCCTAAAAGTCTAATTCTAACCAAGTCAAAGTGAAAAAAACTGCCTTCCAATACTAAACTAACCAAACATTGATCCATACATTTCTTATGCTCTAACGAGACAAGCTGATTACTGTTTGTCAATTTACAGAAGGTTGCTCCCAGTTTTTTTTCTCACCTTTGAAGAAATAATAATTTGTATGATCATTTACAGTAACCAGATAATGCTTTTTCCCTACCTCAATCCATTAACATAATAATTTAATAAATATAACACATAAACATCCATGCTTAATACTATCGATCAAATAATCTGCCATTCCATAGTGGAGAAAAATAAGACATTCCTGCTACATTTTCATGCCCGCTAATCATACAAGTAATTAATAAAAGCTTTGTTTGGGGCCATCTCAAGGCATCACCAAGTGCCATATTAATCAATGGTCACTTGTAGACATTCATTTTAAGGAAAAATCAACGGAAATTGGTACATGTTGTGACAGAAACAAAGATGTTCTGATAACAAATGCCAAACTTATATATATCTTACCTAAAATAAGAAATCATTTGATACAACCATCAATTTATATTCCTTTCACATAACAATATCTAATGATCAAAAATCCATTTTCCCCCCTTTAATCATTTGTGTGGTCAGTGGGTAAGAAAATGTCAAACTGTCCCTTTTCTCTTCTAATATGGAATCGGTCAGTACTTCCTTTCCATTGCTATTTACCATTGAACTATCAGCCAAAGCTAAAACAAATAACAAACGAAAAATAAATTACAAAGCCTGTGTGAAAGAGACACTCATATTTAAAGAATAATATATAATTTATCTTAATCTTGAGACTCTCTATATGGAATGCATGATGATAAGTCTCGTAGTTAAATCAATTTCATTTTTTTCTTCAAATCATTTATAATCATTTATGAACCCATCTTCACCTCTCATTAAAAAAAAGCATTTCAATCCCTGTTTAAAATTAAACCATTGGTTAGCCATCTCCTGTATAACATAATCTTAATTGCATGACACTTTGCTGATACAAAACACTTTGGTGTAATCCGCTTCTTTCTCTGCAGTCAGATACAAGAATGTCTACAATCTTAAATATTAATGTACACCTGTGACACTTGTAAGTGACACTTGTAAATAATCATGATTATTTGGCAATTGAAAGTTTGTTTCAAAGTAAACAAAACAAGGGATTCAAAGAAAAACTAGGTTCAGTATTCTGTATTTGAAATGCAGATAACCTTTAGATAATAGGGGATTTTGAACACCATTTCTTAATATTTCTCATTTAATAGCAGGCTTTAATTCTTATTTGCTTCCTCCAAATCTATATATTGCAAAATAGTTCAAATTGAATACATAAACCACAATGTATCTTATAGGTGTACTTTTATATAGATTTCAGTCCTTGCACAAGATTTTTTCTTCAAATTAGTTTTACTTGACTGACAATTCTGAAATGATACTAGTAATAGATACCATCATTTCAAATAATATCTCATTAAATTTGAATATTTATCAATACTACAAAATGGCTTTACGCCCAAATTACTTTAGGAATGGGGGCGTTTCAAATGTGATCACATATAACAGACATTTTTATCAGGCTACAAAAAGAATCTAGTTAAAATTTTCAAGAAATGCACATTATTACCAGACCGCTTGACTATAATATCCACAAGTACATGGCTATATACAGAAGAATTACATCACGCCCCCGAAGAGTATTCTGTAAGGACCCCTCATGGCTATATATATATATATATATATATATATATTTATTTATTTATTTCTTTATTTATTTGTCTATCAAACTATCCCTTCCCCTCAACCTAACACAATATCATGATAAAGCATGTCATATACAACAGATCACTCTTACAATGTACATGTAACCTACATGAAATATACACTGTGATATACACTGTGATATGTAATATACCACAGTAGTACAGTGCCCTGTGCCAACACGTACAGACCTTTGAATGCAGTGTGCTTGCAGTTGGTGTACATGCAGTCAGGAAGTCAATGGACATGACACAGTCAGGGGCGCCAGGAATGGGTGCTTAGGGCAAGGGGGAGGGGTTGCTTGGCCTGGCCTAGGACAGGTACCTAACATGTGTAGTACAAAGGGGCACATAAGAGGAATGGTTGGGGTGTAGTAGGGGATCAACTAGAGGGGGCTGAATCCAGATAAGGGGTACAAAGTGATGGCTTAATCCCCATAAAGGTTTATCTACAGTCATAGATAGAGTAGGAAGAGGGGATAAGCGGATATTGATGGGGACGGACAAAGGCAGAACACTAGCGGGCAAGGGCTAGGGGCTGAAAATATACTAGATGGGGAGAGGGGCTCCGAATAGCGGAAGGGCATCGTTTTGCAACCAAAAGGGGGTAGATTAGCAGCAGCCCTGGCCTCCTTGTTGCCCCCTATCACCCGAGGGTTGTGCTGGGTTGACTGTATTATGCTGAGGCCCAAGTTTGATTCCATTAGCCTGTGTATGAAGATCAAA
>BEXV01001148.1:5301-15948 GCA_003118195.1 Hemicentrotus pulcherrimus | reverse complement strand
CCCCCCCCCCTCCACCACCATATAAAAAGGGCAAAGGGGAGACGTGAGGGGAAGAGAGAAGGAAAGAAAGGGAAATGGTTAGAGAAAATTGAAAGGAAATTATACAACCCCTCACACTTATCTCCGGTACATGACAAGCAGCTACAAAATTTAAAATTGTATATAGGCTAGTTTTTTCACCGAGATCTCCACAAGTTTTTTTTTTAAACATACTGACCTCTATCGATAAATTCGTTATAGTTTATCGTGGTTGAGTGGCTATTGACCCTATTTATGTACTATTTCAAGATTGATATTACTCTCTCTCTCTCTCTCTCTCTCTCTCTTTCCAAAAGTCCCCCTGCAATTCCATTTTCTTTCACATTTTTCTTTGCAGTGTTGGAAAATGATTTTATTCTTTCACGTTCTAAATGTCCAGATATCTAACATGAGAAACCTTGGAAAATTGCCATGCTACAGTCTTACGAATTTTTCTTTTGTTTCATAAATTCATTACCGGTAACCATATTTTTGTATGAAATTTTATAGCCTGACCTCAAGTCTAATGAGCATATCGTAGCCTCATTGTGCTCGAGAATGATTAATTATTTTAATTCCTATATTTCTTTGGAATTATCAAAATATTTGGGTATCATCGAAAACCACTATACTATTGAGAATGTACGTAATCGCCTGGAGCTCATCCGTGGCTCTCTAATGCAGTGCGTTAATGATGCTTCACGAGAGAACAAAAATAATTGGATTTGTGGAGAAAAAAAGCATAAGTATTATCTATCGCCAATTCACTAAAAAGTGCAACACTGCGTGAAATGGATTGTAAGAGACCCATGAAAAGAAAAGGGCCGACATTTTAAGAGAATATTAAGAGGTATTATGAGAAGATTAGGGAATGGTATAACTTTCATGAAATGAGGATTCTCGGATATGGAAAGAAGGAGGTAAATACTTACAGAAGACGAGGAAGGAAATGGAAACAAAATATGAAAGGGTTCTTGAGATAAAGTTACACAACTTCAAAGCGGCATCATGATTGTTAATTTCAACAAAATGTTAAAACAAAAATGTGATGGGGGTGGGGGTGTTTGAAACCAGACATGCCGGAACCGTTCCAGCTTGGAAGGGGGGGGGGGAATAAACTGGGGCCCTATATCTCGAAATTACTTTTCCAGGGATGTACTGCAAAGTGTCATTAATCATGTTCTTGCGGAGGGAGGGAGGGGGAAAGGGTTCTCCTTTTCGTGGAGTAACAATACCTGCCTCCGAACCCCCCTCCCCGCCCGCGCGTATACGTTCGAGGATATTTTGGTAGAGGGTTTACATTTTTCTTTCCTCATCTTCGTCTTAACCGCACATGCAGCTAATCCTCTGGTATTATTTTCTGTTCCCCAGATCTCTCGTTTCTTTTTTGGCATTGTCTACTCCTTGTATTGAGACCGTGTTCTCCTATCTTTGTCATATAAAGTACTGTCTTGTCCCGTTCTCTTCTCTGTTGGATCCCCCCTTTTCTCCCCATTTTTAAAGTTTTTTTTTTGTAGTTACGAACTTTAATTACTCATTTTTCCCAAGTATCATTTCAGAGGTCCACAATATTGTACGAGCATTGCTTCTGTTTCCAATATGTATTAGTAAAAATGTTTTAAATGTTTGTAATTGATTTGTAATGTTTTGTTGGAAACATAAATGAATTGAAATTGAAGTTGAAAAAATAATTATAAGAAATACTGCATCTAATGAATTAAGAGGGAGTATAGCAGCAGAGCTAGAAAAAACGAATTGTGTACTCTGCTTGTAAAGAGAATAGGCGCTGCGAAAAGGAGGGGCCAGCCTTTTGGGTCCCCCCTGTTTGGAAGGAAATTGAGGGAAAATCTGCCCTTCCCCCTCGTTTTTGGCGCAACGTGCATGGAGACAGGATGTCCACGGTATCTACATAGGCCTAAACTGCTTTCTATAAAAATGTCAGTTTTGGAATTCTGAACGTTTTAGTTTTTTAAGCACTTAAGCATATCATACATTGTTTTTAAAGCAAGATAATGTTATTATAATTTTTTGAGAGAGGGTACCCGGGGTGTCGATTTGCCCCCTCCCCTTGCCCCCGCCACTTGAAGTATTGGTGTATCAGTCCCCCTNTACCGGTGCCTATTACTGAAACATAATCAATACAATTTGAATTTTATGTTTTGGATCCTGATAAGGCACAACGATTGCAGTGTCGACAAAAAATCCAGGATTTTTCAGCGTTTTAAAGACGCCTCGTGTTATTTTCTTTCACCTTTCAAACAAGTTTTGCTTCAAAATTAGGTGATATAACATATAAAACTCATTGCAATTTTGCTCGAATATCGGATGACGCTCAGATTCATAAACATGAAATTGACATTACTCGCCATTTGCAAATTATGTGAAACGACGACGGAAAGCATATTTGTATTCCTTCTTTTCATATTCCTGGCATTTTAATTTTAGGCACTATAATATGTCAAAAATACCAGTGCAACATTGTATTAGTTATGAAGATTTTGCTAATGTTTATCTCGATTTTGTAATCTGTATAATCTGGTATAGAACAACTTTTAGAATTGAAACTGTTAAAACATTAAGAAGGAAAAAAATGTTATTAGAACAAATATAAACCCAGAATATAAAACATGTGAAGAAGAGATGCCAATTTTTTTTAAAAATCTTACTTCTCATTTTGATTACAATGTTGTTTTCCCCGTCTCCCGGATCGTCAGTATTATTAAACTAAAATCGAAATAATTTTATCTACAAATATTTCATGGCCTAGGACAAAATTATTCACTTAAGATTATGAGGCAATGGCTTAAAAGAAAACGGGGTTCATAAGAATATTTATATATCGCACCATCAAATTTTGACTTCCCTTTTTCTTTTTTTGTGAAATTTTGTATTTGTGTTTTTTTTTTTAATTGTCGACATTTTTCGAGCGTTCGAGAAGTGTAAAAAATAGAATCCTTTTTTTCATCGCCGTTGCTGATAATTTTCGATTGGCCTGAACACCAACGTGTGGATGCATAACAGTAATTTGAGAAACAAATCTCTTTCTTACACTTACACGGTTTACCAATTTTAAATCAATTTTATATTTAGAAGGGCGTTGCAAAGCATATGATATATTAAAAACGACAAAATATGTACAAAATAAATAATAAGAGGGGTCAAAATAACTTGGGGTCTATCATATAGTCCTTTTACATCTTCATTTTGTGTGGTTAACAGGCAGGCATACAGGAAGCATACACTTCAAACTATTTCAAGTGTGTGTATACCCTCTCTTTCTGGATCCTTCCCTCTTGTTTTCTGGGGCAGTCTCCTTTCCTCTCAAAGCGGACTTACGGGTGAAAAGGATCTCAGTTAACCCCCTACTTGTGCATACGATTTACATAAGTATCGTCCTCAAAACCCCCTCGCCGCATGTGTCCATACCCATCACGGACCCCCTAACAATAGGGCCCGAATGATTGACATGGAACCATTGTCCGTGGAACAATGCCCGCGATTCACCCCCATTCACAAGTGTCTCCTTCGCCGTGTGTACGGGGGCTCATTAGTGCGACTCAAGTATATTCGTCGAGAAAACAAGCGAATCTCATCAGCTGGACTTCCTTTCATAATGACCATTCTCTTTTCTCTCTGCCCACACCCCTTGTCCCTCGGCCATTCAAAAGCGAGATGAAAAGGCCAGCAGGACACTTGACAAGAAAGATGACCATTCATCGTCTCACACATATAAAAACCAACTCTGCGCACCAGCTTCGCTCTCAGATCACGAATTGGCGCCTGCGATGTCAACTTGGATTTTTGTAACATAAATTTCACCGTCTGCACTTCACGATCTGTTTTAACTCCGTGTATATGCAGAGTCAGTTATGTTTGCATGAATTTTGCTGGTAAACATACCTCATTCGATTTTGTCTCTCATTCTCTCCGTGGATATATTCTTCTCTAGAAATGTTTGAATTAGGTGTGTTCGATCGTTCCACACGCCTCGCTGTTCCCGTCTTTACCTTTTTGGCGATAGTTTCATCAGTTTTGGGATACAATGCAAGTAAGTAGAATTTGACAAACCGTATATACAGTTTGAAATTCCTTCTCGTTGTTTTTGACACTTCCATTGTGCTGTCGTGGTTAATGAATGTATTTAATGACCATTCCACATGTCATCATCAGATTCTGTGGTGTATTGGTGTTATTATGTGATGCTCTTCATAATATAATTGTTCTATATAGCTCGATTGACTGTCATATCAAATTTCATTTTGTAGTATTTCCAATTTATTCGTATATTATTCATGCGCGTTTTAATGAATTGGCACACGTTTAAGTTATCATCATCGGCGAGAATTTTAAATCGAATGTTTGCGACGTTCAATTCCCAAGCAAAATATAGGCTAATACGGCATGATTTTTACAAGATGTTCTTCAAATCCTGTTCATTGATGATTAACTCTTATAATTGTGATTTAGTAAAGATGATACTGAAACATATCATTTTTTTTTTATTGAGAACATGCTAAGCTTCCGTACCTGGGTACCTAATCAACTTAGTTGTGTCGTAGCAATGCTGGCTATTATACTTGATGTAATGTAGGCGTAAATGTTTGTAGAGACGTCTATGTCAGCTATTATTATGTGGAATACGTTTGTCTGGTATGTTGATGTTATACAAAAGTTCATCTGTGTTGATAAATACATCTTATTACTTTATTCGAATGGGTTTGTGATGCATCCAAATAATAAATACTTTGACAATGAATAATCTAAGTTGTGTCACTTATGGATACAAACACAAAGGCCTTATATTTCAACATCGCTACTTATATTTCTGACTGATATACATAATAGTCTCAAGTCTTTGGTAACTTTAAATGTATTTACAATCGTCTATATTTGTTATAATTGGTTAGGAAACACTGTGTATCAATGCAAGAATTGATTTAAGTTACAGGTTTGTGTTGTTATTTAACATAGAAGGTTTTAGAATAGATAGTTACAAGCACATTCTACAAAACATAGAAGTATATATTTGCAACAAATCGACCTTGTATAATGTCTACAACGTTTTATCCTCCTTGGTTAGTAAGATCATCTGACAGATTGCAAATCACTCAAGTAGTACCGAGTATCTCAGGCAGCATGGAAAGAAAGTTCACAAACTGCTCTAATTGGAACATTATGAACTGTGATAGACGATTAGTGTCATCGGTGTTATTGTTGCCTTAACTGTTCCTTTGAGCTAATTCTATCCTAACCCTCTCTTAATCCTCTCGTAATCCCCTGTCACTTTACGGTCCACACAAAAAAGATGGACAAGTAGAGATGGTGGATCCCAAAAAATATTGCCCCTAATGACCCACTGTATGTGTCGATCATTCGCGCGCGTGAAGAGACCAGTGAAGTGGTCCCAAGAAAGATGAAGCCCTGATCCAGAGGATCGGGCGGGGAAGACAATAGGTTCTCGATAGGCCTTTCGCGCGTTTCGTCGTAGTCCGCATTGTTGTCCATGATTATTATCCTAGATCCTTGAGAAGAACAATAGAAGAAGTGTCGTCAATCAGTTTGATTGACAGGTTCTTTAATATGGTCCAACAGTGCCCTAGAGGCCTAGCCCACCCTCGAGTCGTCTCTGGAGTTGGTACTTGGTCTTGGTACAGGCCCTGCAGACGTGCTGCTGCGCGGGCCCACACCAGATGTCAAGGGCCCTCATAACTCCATGGCTACCTATTATTAGCACCTGCTTTTACTTTCTTGAGAAGGTTTTGGAATATTAATCGGACCCGGTTTAGATATAAACACATAATAATGCAGTAAAACCCGTTTCTTCGCGATCACCTGTATTGAAAGACATACGAAGCATAAGATAGGCGTTTGAGCTATTTTTACCAAATAAAGTTGACATGCACACGGTTGCCGGAACTTCACCCTTTATATTATTTCGAAAACACAATAACTAAATAACACATCAGATTAGCTGGTATATAATTATAGTTAGTCTCGCTATCCGAAAATAAGGATGTACAGGCACCTCTCTGCATGACAATTTGGGCACATCAATATACCCAATATGGTGACGTCCGGGGTGGCGGATATTTTTCTGAGTATTTTGTATTCTCAGCATGCTCAGCTATGGGTTGCATCCCTCGGATCCCTAGTATAGCCCTCGACTCATACACCTCAATACAAAGATCATCTGTCTATAAAGGCCATCATTGGGGACATCTTGTTGTATTCCTTGAACAGTGTGTAACTTGTTCAAACCTTTAGTTATAGATAACCTCTATATGGATACAAACTGTTTGTGAAGACCAGTATTTCTTTTCTCTCTTGAACATGTCATTGTACATTTTGCTACTGTGTATAATCTATTTGTGTATATTATTTTCTATTGTACAGTGTCCATGTGCTTTATGTAATGCTAACGACTGAATTTCCAAATGGACCAATAAAATTAATCTGAATCTCTGAAGCTGAATCTGATCACCTGTCTATAAAGGCCATTATTGAGGACGTCTTTTTGTGATCCTTGAACAGTGTGTAACATTTAAACCTTTAGTTATAGATAACCTGTATATGCCTACATAGATAAAAATGACCTGTTTGTGAAGACCAGTTTTTCTTTTCTCCCTTGATCACGTGTCTATAAAGGCCATTATTGGGTACGTCTTTTTGTGATCCTTGAACAGTGTGTAACGTTGAAACCTTTGGTTAGCTAACCCAGTGCATAAATACCACCTGTTTGTGAAGACCAGTTTTCCTGAATGGTCTTTATTTTGCAGGTCTAGATCTCTTGCTGTGCCAGAATCCTCATAAGTAAAGGCCAACAAAGAGAAATCCTCTCGACATTCTCCAAGAGTTCTATTCAATGATACCAATCTCTCTATAGCAAAAGTAACGACAACCCCTCGTAGACATACGTTTAACTACTCGATATAGGGTTATTGCAAACTGTACACATTTCTATTTCTGGCATTGACCATTAATGTACATTCAGATAAATTTATGACATATCGACTGATGTTAACCATTTACGCAGCGCATTTTGTTGTCATAATCTTTTTAAGCGCTCATAGAGGCCCAAACGCATATTGAAAGAAATGATAAACCGAATGTGTCATGAAAATTCAATGATGATTGATAACCATAAAACTCTAATGATATTTAATATGTGAAGTATTTTATGATGATAATCATACAACAGATCCACAAAACGAACAAGAAAGCAAACACCAGACCAAGTATGTAGGGCAACACATTTAATTAGTAGTAATACGATTAACGCTGATAAGCATTCATTAGAAGAAGGAATGTGTTTTAGAATAATAATTAATCCAAACATTGATTGATTGCAGAAAGAAAATGATTCCCCTCATCCTTTCATAGATGACAGTGCAGCGGGTAATTGGTATATGGGCTAAACAAATTGGTCCTCGAACTCATGACACATAATCAATACAGTAGGACCACGAGACCATATTATTGCTCGTTGGGGAATCCAAAAATCGATGAAATAAATCTATCTTGTTCTAGTCATGTGCAACAAGAACCCAGGTAGTGAGTTTTAGACAGGTTGTCGAAATACTTTCTTGATATTTACATGTAATCTGTTTTCATTTTGATGTATCGAAATGTGGTTCGCATTGTCACCCTATCTTCCAGCCAATGAATCTACTATGCGTGCAATACTTTCGCCGGATGTATGTGTGTGTGTGTGTGCGTGTGTGGGTGTGTGTGTGTGCGTGTGGGTGGGGGTGACGAGTGGGTCGAATCATCGTTTAAATGATTTCTAAAATATTTTTTAGATTATTTCTATTTGTCTGTCGCTCCAATTTGGGGGTGTTCTGAGGAGGCTAGGGACAGTGTGTGGTATATGTGTGGATGTGTGGTCGGGTGGTGTGTGTGTGTCGCATGATGGGGAGCAAATAATGACAATATACATGTAATTATACAACAAACTAATACGTGAAATAGTACAAAAACATAAATGGTAATGGCACTCTGTGGAAGGAAAATATAATTTCATTATCAAAATATTCTAACTGTATGTTATAGAAATAACAATTGTACACATAAGTCCATCCCTCGCTGTCCAGATACGAGTTGCCGACTCCCGGGATATTTGTCATTTCGAAATTCTCGGGGAAGGGATGGCAGTAATGGAATTGCTTCCCAGCAATCCACGGATTCGTTAGGTTACGCCACATTATTTTGTATAAACTTTGAAAAATCAGCAGATTCGTGAATTTCTGGAAACGGGTCACGAATCATTAATCAATAACCTGGAATTTTTGTCGTTTTTTGGATATCATTTTTTTTCCATCTTAAGGAATAGACAGACATGAAGCAAAGAGTCAGAATGATTCTCCAATTATCTCCTATTTTACTCGAGGCGATGTCATTTCGAAATTGAAAAATAGAATAGAAAATCATTAATTGGAAAGTGATACCCTATTCTCTGCAATTAATCATCATCATACAAACCAAGACCCTGCAGGCATTCTCATGCATAAGTGTGGGATAATTCTTGGCGAAAATATTAATTGGAATGGGAGCGCATCTGAAGTCCTACCGTCAAAGCGGACTGAACCGGAGATTAATGATAGTCCTAGAAAATTATGAATCTGGTTATTATCGCATTTTGATATATATATATATATATATTCATCCTGATACAGCAAATATATAGGCATATTTCTAAAATATTTTTCCATATATTTTACTAAAAATATGTTAATAACAATTCAAAAATATTAAAGCAGTACTTCCTCCAAGTCCGAAACTATCAAAGTTTATTTGGTTTATTTTTCTTTGCTTTGTTTGCGATTTGTCAAAAAAAAACCGGTGCGGTGTACGGCTCAAAGTTTCTTTATATACCTTTGATTTTGCCTCAATATGCAGTATCTTGATTATAACAAACATCAAACTTTAATTATCATGATTATTATCATTATTAATTCCATTTGTTATCCTTATTTTCTCAAAGCATTCTTGCAAAGAGAAGTAAACGGCAAATGCAGTCATCTCGCCCACCATAGCAACGGCCGCATCATTTCGCACCTGGGTACCACGCACTATGCCGACAACAAGGATTGTCAGGTGACGATAAGCGTCGCGCCGGGGAAACGACTCTTCCTCAGGTTCGACCGATTCGACATTACCGACTCGGTGAATTGCTTTCAGGTGAGATGATAATAACGATGTAATTCCCGTCTGCTTATAAAGTTTTAATTATATCCCAAGTGGGAGGGGGGGGGGGTATCTCCCCTACGGATATTTAAAGTTGCTTTTGGCAAATAAAAACATTTTGTTTTGAATTTAAGTGCTGGAGAAATATGCACACGGGCTGTAATCAAATAGCCTATGTACACAAAGTTATGTAAAAAGAGTTTCTCCAAAATAAATGGACATGTACTGCCAAATGTGCTATTCACTGTTTTGGTCTCGATCTTTTTTACCTGAAATTATTAAGAAATAAAGAACTACGAGTACAAGTGGGCTTTCATAACAGAAATATGGAAGTGCTAAATCATTACAATTTGGATTGAACATTTCAAATATGTTATCCATTTTGTAAAGTATATCATATTGCATTTTTGTAACATCGAATTCTGTGATATTAGTTTTATCTGCACTTCATGTCATTAACGCATTGGCAGTAGTTAAGAAAGGAAATCTTTCGCGACAGTTTTAGGCGTACATAATATTTCACCCTCATCCTATAGTAGGTAGGGCGTATAGTCACCCATGTCTATTGTTACCGCTGATAATGAATGGGAAAATAAATTAAATATGACTTTGACCACAATTCCTCATAGCAAACATTTTAGTGCTACGAACTATAAAAATTGTTTGCCGTCCCGGGAAACTTAGAAATGACATCATTATCAAAGAAGGAGACGGAGAGAGAGAGAGAGAGAGAGAGAGAAAAGACTTCTCTGTTTACATTCAACTTTGGACCGTATTTGAACTGGAGCCTTGTCGAAAAGAATGGAAAATAGAAGCGGAAACGAATTTGACAAGGTCAAGATTTGACGACGTGTTTGATGAAAAGATAGTGTGTATTCTTGTTGGAACTGACAGCTACTCGTTTTGTTTACACTCGCTTTGTTGAATGGCGCCATCTATTGTTACCGCCCGAAAGAGTGACTGAATTAGCTACTCTATTTGACAAGAGGACGAATAGTAGAATCGCATGTTTGCATTTTCATGCATAATGATACAATTAGGTCTGTCAGGATGTTGCATATCATACTTTTCAATTAAATAGATCTGACTTGTGTCTTCATCTTATATCCAGTATACTGGTTGTTGGATTTTTTTTCTCTCGTTTGAACTTAAATTTAAACTTGAATTTCTTATCGCCTACTAGTCTTGTGAAAGAAAAGTTAGGCAAGCAATAAAAGTTCAAACATTGGTAAAATAAATTGGAGAAAGGAGTTAAGTAGACCTAACATAGACATAAAAGCTTGACACATGTGTATCAGAAAAGTGCAAGGGAACAAACGAAAACAATTCATTCATTCATTCGTTCCCAAAATGTTCAACATACATTGAACTGCAGCATAAGAGGAGTCAAGAAAGAGCAAACACTAGACAGGGTTGGCCCAGTTCAGCAGTGGCGGATCCAGGGGG
>BEXV01001147.1:110218-124169 GCA_003118195.1 Hemicentrotus pulcherrimus | reverse complement strand
CACACACACACACACATCCAACTACCATTTCTTTTAATCATTATTTTTTCTTCTTCTCTCTCTCTCTCCCTCACGTCTCCCTCTCTCCCACTTTCTCTTTCTCTCTCCTCGTACTGTCTTTGTATGTATCTCACTTCCCTGCCCCTCTCGTACTCTCTCTCTCTCCTACATGTATAATGTATACATCTTTCCTCTTTTCCCTTTCTCTCCTCAATCTCTACACCGTCTTTTATTACGCTTTCTACCTCTCTTACTCTTTTTCCTTCAAGCTTACTCTTTCTTCTCCCTCTTTCTTTTCTCCAATTCTCCTCTCTCCATCTTAAAACTCGTTCAAATTTGACGCAGCAAAACTGATCTATTTATACATGGATCACATTTATATATCTTATCACGCAAGGCTCAGGGAATACGCGTCAAATCTTTTGTTTCGCGCAGTTGCCATTCATTTTCCCTATTAATAAAAACAAAAACGCGGCTGTTTTTTCTCTTCTTGCTGCGGTTGAAATCTTAACTCGTCAGCTCAAAAAAGATGTTGCACGTAGGATAATAATGATTGCCTGTATTGCCGCATGGTCGTATTATCTCCTTGAACTAACACATTAATCTCAGGGGGCGGGGGGTAGACATGTATGAATGCTATGGAGATTACGACCTCTCCTTCGAATATAATATATAAAGTATGAGTATACATCTAAATATTTATATTTGGAATTTCTGGCGGGGATTTCTGTCACTTGATTATTTAAGAGCGAATAATTTTAACATGGACAGGTGTGCAATTGAATCGAAGCATACTATAACACTCATTTTGCTATATGTCATTTGTCTTACTGTGTAATGTTTATTGCCAGAACATCAACTATTTTGTATAATTGTGTACTTGGTTCATACATGCTTCAGTAATTAGTTACAAAACCTCCGACATTGCATTATGTATTTGTGAATATACTTCTACGCTAATAGGAGCTCTCATTATCATCCTCAAAAGCGATTACTATTTATATGATAAACATGAATTAGTTTCTTTCTCTCTTCCATAATAATCATTAAATTAGTTCTGCTCGTTATTAGTTATATGTTAATGATAGTTGGTGGAGAGCTGATTGTCACCGTGTATTAGTTTCCTATTACCCATTTCTTCACAGCAATGTACTTTAAAGAGTCATTTTACCATAATTGTACAAATACGTGTACTTTCAAAAGTTCAAAGTTCAGAACATCATGCGATATTGTTTCAAATATGAGATTCACATTTCTTTTAAAGAATCACACACATCGCCGACGAAGTATCACTTTTCCTCTGCGTCCGATCCCTGTCACCGTCCATCGCGAAAGCCATACCGCCGTTCGCTTGCGTTGTTCTACCGCCGTCGACCCTGTCATTACCGGCGTTAGCGCCGTTTCCGTTGTATTTCGACGTTGCATTCGCGGATTTCGACGTTTTTCTCTCTGTGTTATTCTCGGTCTCGGTGTCGGATCCCGAACTGGAACTAGAGCTGCTGTCACTATCCGAGTCAGAAGTGCCAGATCCGGATGAACTGGAGCTGGAGTCGGATTCAGAGTCAGAATCAGAACTGGAATCACTAGAACTTGAACTTGAAGTCGAATAACCGACGGATGACCTACATTAATATGCACAAAAAAGGAGAAAAGCCACGCAATTATGTGAGATTAAAACGAAAATAAGATTTGTTCTTACAGAAAGGAATACAATTCAAATCACAAATCTTTTGTTATCAATGGTAGACTTCATTTAGCAAGTGCCGAGTCAATTATAGATGTTTTCGGTGTTTGAAAACACTTCTATTATACTGAACATTTTTCTATTCAGGTTTGTCTAACCTTTTCACGGTGAGGTAAACAGAGCAAGTATGTTTTTAAGATGAACACTCTCTCCCATTGTAAATGTATTTGTGTGGAAATTTCACCTCTGTATTGAGAAACTATACTTATTCTCAATAATATCATGTATTTTACTGGACATAATTTGAAACATTTGTTTTAAATCTTAACAATGGATTCACTTTGATGTTAATGTGCTCATACCAAGATGCAAATCGGTGTTGCAACTGATCTCGTTATGCTGAATGAATTAGGTCTGAAATAGAAGATGGATAATTACTTTATTTTCATTGATTTACCTTCTTCTGCTACTAGTTGATCTTCGTCTGCTACTCCTTGATCCTCTTCTGCTGCTCGAGTTTTTTCGGCTCATAATCAACGATCTCTCCCATTCCTTCAGCTCGCTAACTCTCGACAATCTTCGCATGATCTCAGCACCTTCGATTCCATTCGGACTTACGATGGACATCGGAGGAACGTCGTAGTTTGATACTCGGCTGCTCGTACTGGGCTGTCGAGAAATGCTTGCCACCGAAGAGCGCCGACTCGATACCGAAGCTTTCCGACTTGACACAGATGCTCTCCGACTCGACGACGATTCTCTACGATGTCCGCGCGAAGATCGACGACCACTGTCGAACTCGTCGTGACCACGACTCGCCGAGGACGAACGTCTTCCGCGTATATCATTAAATTCGTTCATTGAGTTAGCAGTGATGTTCGATTCTCGATCGATGGACTTTCTAGGTTTGTATCTTCCACTCCATGAATTGCCGTGGCCGTAGGCGGACATGAAGTCTTCAACCGTGGAAAACCTGACACTCGGACTCAAGGATTCATGACTACGGATTGACGACCCTTTTCGTTTGATGATAGGTGGTGTCGGTGGTCGGTTGTCTGGATCCTTCCTGATCACACTAACTCGACGGACCCGAGGATAACCTTCATAGGTCCCTGTATCACTCACAGTCGAGCTCCTCTTCGTGAGCTCACGATCTAGAGATCGACTTAGACGTCGATGTTCGAGATTCGAATTGTACCCCGATTCTGACGATGGCCGACTCAGGCTTTTCCGATGGATCTCGAGCTTCCCACTGCTGTCTGCTCGCTTGACCGGAGGTGGGTGACTGCGATTGACCTGTCCAAGTTGTGTATGCGAGTTATGACGTCGCATCCTGCGTAGGGATCTAGACACGGTTTCTTGCTCCTGGTCTGCGAGGGCCGCATTGTATAAATGCATGAACCGTAAATGTTGCTCGTAGTCATAGGGATTCATAGTTAATCACCTTGTTTTATTCTTTTTTAAAATAAAGATTAAAAGAATCCTAATAGAGCTTAAAATACCATGAATTGAAAAAAAAATTAAGTTTAAAAAAAAAAAAAACTTTCTATCAGTCTGATGTTCAACAGTCAGTTTGAAGAACAGCTGATTTCAGAGGTGCTCAATCGGTCCTCAATTCATTTGGGTCGATCTAAACTTGATAAAATGCTGTCCAACTTGCAAAATAGCAAGTTTTCATCAATCTCACAATAAAACCCGATCTGGATTTTTCACAAAATGTAAACAAAATTGACGAAACGAGAAGAGTTTCTGCTTGATGATCAATTGAATATTTTCATATATTTAAAGCTGTGGTCCGTGCCCTTTCTCTGCTAATTCTCGAGTATCTCTAATAATCTCTTGAATTGGAGCGTCATGTATTGATTGGTTAGGTATTTAGGTCATTGGCATTGACGGATATGTACTTGAGGGTAACAGAACCGTGACGTAGACTGCTGAAACCCCTTATATCGATTTTTCGATTAATGCTTCTAGCTACTCACGTACAGTATGAGAGCCAAGTCAATGTAGACTTATGTCAATGAAGATCTCGCTTGAGATTAAACACGATTCCTGTTGTAACATAAAGAAACAGAGAAAGTGAAAGAGATTAATATTATCATTACCATTATTATTTCATATGACAATACACAAGTAATCAATATTTGAGTTCGCCATCGATAGCAATCAACAAGCCTGTGATTGCGTCAGCTACGTTCATAAATTATGTTTATTGTAAATGCTAATTTCCCATATGCCTTTTTTCTTTATGTATTATCATGGTGGTAGGTCTATGGTATTATAAAGTAAATTGTTGTCGTCTAAAAATGTGTTGAACAATTTCTATAATATTGAATTGATTAACATGCTAGCTGATAGGAATAAACAGTATTATAGTTTGTTGTAATGATTACGAAAACGTGATCAGAAAGAGTAAATTAGCCTTAAACTGAAGGCCAAAAGAAAAAAAAAAATTATTTCGAACCCTTCGACATTTGGCGTCAAAGCATAACTCGTAGGTTTAAGAATGGCATTGTCGACACAATTGGATCCCATGAAGAGGCCGACAATGCCTCATTAGGTCACATTGATCCATGAACCCACCCCTTTTGAAGGACTTATGGTGATTTCAGGTTTAACATCGGATTATGGGTCCGTTCTAATCCGATTCAAATCTTTTGGATGTGATATAAGAACTTTCAAACCAAGTTTTTAAGATATGATGATCGCCAGCTAATGGAGACAGATTAGCAACTCTGTCACGATTCTGTGATGGCATAGGCTTCATATTCACCAATATTTTTTATTGTGGTGTATGATTTAGTATCATATCTTTCTCATTTTTTCCAACAAACCTCGGAGCCTTTTTACAAAGCATTTTTTTTTTTCAATGGAAAATGATAACACATCAGTAACAGCTTATAACAAAAAACTGTAATTTCTCACTGATAACAAGATTTGTGAAATAGGGCCAACATTTATTTGTTTCTTTGCCCAAATTAAACTGAGGACAAAAATGCATTATGATTATGTATTTTCTTCTTCCAGTATAGTCCAGACCGCTGTTGGCGTATTATTGTACCTTATCGTATCCATCGTAATAATGGAAGTATATTTCTTGCATGAACACCAAAAAAAAAAAAGGATGAATTGGCTAAGTTTCTGCATTCATAGGTATACGTGTTATACACTGTATATAAAAAGTTATCCAAAATATCCTCTGGGATCATCTTTTTTTTTATAAACACGATTCTACATCATGCGACGTAATTCTCTGCTTTGGATAATCACTTGTATTTTACATGATATAAATATTATACAAACGGACACGGCCCTTTGGTTTTCATGAAATGCATGGCATCTATTTTACTTCAGTAGTTATATATTTGAATAAAATTCTAGCAATGTTACTCATGCTTAATCGTTGAACTCGAAAAGTTCATTGCGGTGCCAGGAAAAATGTTCTGTTCCTACTGAATTCGTGTTAAGAAAAACATATTTTTCAATTAAAATCGGCACATCTGTAATAAAATTATATCTTTGTTTTATAATTACTAACTATGTATTATTGGTATGTTTTTTTTTTCTTCTGTATGTTGTATGACATCGGTTTAGGGTTTTAAACATCAATCTTGACGCATGAGACAATAGATTGTTCACCATGCAATGAACGCATAGCAACGTTTACTCGTGCATGACAACGTATATCGCACGTAAGTAGGCCTAAGAATAAGACCGAGATTTTGTCACATTCCGATATAGAAATACTCCTCAAACATACCTCCTAGGATCAAAACAGTTCCGAAAACTACGATGATTAACTAAATTTCCTCCTGGTGAGATAGGAATAATTTTAGTTCCAACTCGTGGACCTCTTGACATTGTTTACTTTGCATGTTTCTACGTCCATAAACACTTCACAGACGAGTGGTCTTCTTGACTTACCTTTCGGCCGCTTCTGTTAATGACTTGGTACCCAGTATTTATCCAAGTTAAATTGTCCAATTGCTCACAACATAAGGCAACCACCGATCGGAGCTAGACTTTTCTATTATTCACATGGTGATCTAGTCCCAATAAAAGTTGAGTTTGTCGCCAAACTGGAAGCCATCTTTTCTTGTCGTAGTGGTAGTGTTGATCTCGATCGGAATGTTGGGTAATGATAAAGAATCACTTTCGATTGTTTGAGGCTAGCTATCGGGGGGTAGCGAAGAGCAACAAGCCGTGAAAGGAGAATCAATAACAATGCCTGCTATTAAAATCCACAGCCTGACAGAATAGATTGACTTAGGAAGGCGTCCACAATGCACAGTTGCATCTAAAGACGGATGTGCTACATTGCAATCAACCTGTGTACACCTCCTGAACAAGGGAAAAGAAAAGGGAAATATTAATGCAACGAGAGTAACATCTGTATAGTTCATTACAAGGAATGCAGAGCTGAAACTGTATCGAAATTCGAAGTAAAAAAAAAACTGCATATACCTTATTTTCTTTCGTGTCAGTTTATCAAAGATCATGAATATATGTATATTATTGACATATTTATGCCTCTTATCGAGTTTTATGGATAGGCCGAACTGATTTTTCTTTTAGTTTACGTCCGTCTACGTGTCTCGTTTATTTCATGTTCCCATTTCTGTTTCATGCTTTCCTGCAATGAAGTTAAATATGCTTTCTAAACTAATATAATAAGTAGCTATGAGCAGAGCAAAAGTTTGGAGAGCATGGCCTTACAACTGTTTAATAGGGTTATAAAAGGAGTTCAAGAACTTTAGCAAATAACTAAAGTACATGCTGCAACGAGTGCCTATTGTGCTATAGAAACTCGAGTGGGGTATTTATTCTGGCACCGACGACTTGTTATTATAGATCTTCGTATATTCAATGCACATATGTGTTATGTCATCTGTATAAGTCTTCTGGTTATTGAATCGTGGATATAAAGTCGATAGTTTGTATTGTGTGCAGACAACGGAACGCTCACCAAATGACCGACCGTTGTGAATCCGCTTAACACCCCTCCCCCTCCCTCACATACCACTCTCTCACCCTTATAAGTCATTTCAAGCAATCTTTGGTCCTTTTTACAGCTCTAATTTTGGCAACAGATCTCAAAACCAAACTCCCATGAAAAACACCTAAATGTCCTTTGACTAAACCTACACTCCGAAATATTATCATATTGTGGCAAACTGTTGCTTTTAAACTTTAAAGGAATTGTTTAACGATGTTCCAGTTTTACAAATCTGAGATGCATGGCCCTACGTGTTATCAGTGTTTGTGATATGATGTTATATTGGAACCCTATACACAAATTGTGCTTCAAAATGATCAGGAAGTGCCTCAAAAGATAAAAATCTGTAATCGAACGGTTTTATACCATATTCATTTTCCCAATAGAATGAAGTGTTATTAAAACCGTTGGGAAAACGTTTATTGGAATATTTTGTTCCAATCATAAATGTCTTGATAATAAGTAAAGTAATGGACTTAAACTTCACTGTCAAAAGAACTAAGAATCAAATAATGTAGCTTAGCCTAAAACTCTAATGATGTAAATTTTTTAAAAATGTATACCTTCGTTATCTTCAAATATGTAACCCTGCCAGTAAGGTATTACTAAGTTGTGGTAAATTTTGAAAATTGGGTGGTTAGTGATTCTTTTCAACTTTTGATGTATTTGGATGCCCCTGTGGATGTATTATAACACTAGAAAATTTAGCCCCTAAAACACTTCTGCTTTCGAGAAAAATTGAATATACAAATTTTACCGGTGCTCCCGGTAAATTTTGATGAATTTCAAATAGCGCCTACGGTAGCTGCGACCGTGAAATTCTCAGAATATAATGTAGTTGTGATATAATTTCAAAACGGGAAGAGCTAATTGGTCGATTTTAGTCAAGAAATATCGTTTTATAGCTAAAGTAATATCTTGACCTTGAGAGGGAGCTATACAACATAAAGAATTTATTATTCAGAATTTCATAACTTTAGACTCGATTTCAACCGCGATAACGATCACTAAGTATTATAGGATCGCATATGCTTCCAATTTGTTCATTTGAACCAAAGTCATGACCCCATACCAAAACTTGTATTACCTTTAAGGGAAATTACTGACAATAGCTCACAATCATTCTTGGCTTGGGAAAACAACTTCCAGGTGAATATTACACAAGTTGAAAACTAACTGTCAACTGAAACAAGCAACAAGTTAACATACTTAATGTGGGTAACCATAATTTCAGCGACACGTCCTCTCCCGTTGAAAAGGTTAGATGTTGCCACGAACGACACTGATCGTTATCTAACAGAAAGTCTTCTTGAAACATGGGTCGCTTGTGGGCGTGCGTGTGTTCGTGTGTGTATGTGTGGATGCGTGCGTGTGTGTTGTGTGTGTGCGTGTGTGTGTGTGTGTGTGTGTGTGCGTGCGTGTGTGTGTGTGCGTATGTGTGTGTGTGTGTGTGTGTGTTTGCGCGCCCGCGCATGTGTGTCTGTTGAAAATACTCATTAACAGTTTTATATATTATCTGATATACTATCATCCTATGTTATTTCATATCACATCCACATTACAAAAGCAATTCAAGGTAGTTCGAAGCGGCCGCGGCCGAATCTTATTGAAAGATAAATATTCAAAAGGAAGAAAAGGGAAAAGAAAAGGGGGATAAAGAAAAGGGGGATAAAGAAAAGGGAGGCGTCTAGTTCCCCCGGGACCTTGACCCTTGTCTCCAGTTCATTATTGAGTTCAATGATCAAAGTTTGAGAGAGCTATTCACATGATCACACTCACACTTGTCAATGCTTAAGGGGGTATCTCACTGAGCGGAAAATTCTTGCGAATTTAGCGAATGTGGAGTTTCGCCAGGATCCGTAAATGTCCCAAACATTAATAAATTGTGGCAAAGGATTGGCAAATAGTTTCTAATCTTGGCTAATACTATCGCTTATATTTCCTTACAGTCACTTATAGTCGCCAACTGCCAAAATTCGGAACCTTCTTAAGCTTTCGCCGCTAAGAGAGATACCCCCTTTAGGGAGTCTAAATTTATATAAAAGCAGCGTCAACATGAGCTGACAAAAACTGGTGAACAAGTTGACTGTACTCCTGTTCCTGTGTAGCGTCCTTGTTGTGAACTTGAGCTGGGATAGGAACCGGGTTACCTTACACTGTACAGCCGCATTGGAAAGTCTGAACCTGAACATTGAACGTTACCAATTTGGTATGCGAACGCCCTCGAAGTGATCGAGCCCCTCAAAAAAACATCACAAATACCCAGTGTCCCATTTTGCCCGGGACCTTTGTCTTTCACGTATCATTGATCTGAAGAAGAAAATTTGAATTGTGTTATGAACAATTGCAAAACCTATTTTAATGACCACACTTACACTGATATTAATACCTATAGTTCGGAAGTCCAAAGTTCATAATTGTATGTTCTCATTTTTAATTGGTTATGTATCCTCACATGAGCAATGTGCATCATTAAACTTTATGATACATCATGTTTCATATTTCACTTGCTCATATTTGTATTTGCCCTTTATTAAGTCGAGAGGTACCTGTGGTTCGCTCTTCTTGTTCAGTTGTTAGTATATACAGCTCGCCAGATTACTCACCACCTACAGTCAGCAATTCATAGGATGATTTAAATCTGGACATATCAGTTAGGGATAGTCATCTTGTAATTTGCTGCAGCTCTATCTTAGAGCAACCAGAAGACAAGTGTGACTGTAACGTTTTTGGAACTAGATTTTACATAGGGTGGGAAATCATATGTCCGTGTTCTCCATGCAAACCTACAACATTTGAATTAACGACTGTTCCCTAAAGTGCGTTTTACCCTGAGACAGAAGAAAGTAAAAAGGGTTATATGACTTCTTATACACACATTTAGCATTCGAATTCCGTTGAATAAAAAACCCGTTGTCGTTTCATTATTTGTATGCTTATTTATCACGTGTGTCTTGCAAACAATCATTATTGTCGTTAAACCAAGGCCGAGCAAAAGGTGAAGAACTGCATATTAGGTCCACCAAACAACTAGCTTCAACACATTATCGACTCTGTGAAGAAACCGAAGGATGGCATCCTCATCAAACGAAACTGTTGGCGGGAGTAAGACCATTCTGTGGTGTGTGCCGAGGGCAATCTCTACGGCTTTCGCAAAGTGTCTCAGCCACATTGAGGAGAGCGAAGTGTGGTTCGAACCCTATACCTACAGTTACTGCGCAAGGGTAGAGTATAAGCTGCAGACCCAGCGTAATATACCTATGGTGTATGAGGGTAATGAGGAGATATTCCAGACGGCCAAGGAGATGGTTGATGAAAGAGTGAACACCAAGACGGTGCCTGATCGTCTACCGTAAGTTGCTCATTCATTCTCGTGTTGTTCAGATTCAGAAGGGTCTTGTTTTAGAGCATTACAACTTAACGCCCTCCTGACTCTAATCAGACTGGTTTCACTCTTGTTATTTATTCTGTTGTTGTTATTGTTTTTGTTTTTTTTCCTCACTCATATTTCTAAAATAATAATATTCAATATAGTACTTCCCAAATGGGGACCATGCACATTATCTCTTTCCGCATTTCATCAATGTAGACACAATGCCTAGGTCACATTCGCTCTACAGCCAGGATACGGCGGCCATCGGCACCCGAAATCGTGATGTATCTGTGATGACCTCAGGATCACTCTATTTATCTTTACATGGCGTATGGGTAGCCGTGGGATTATAGCGCGGACAATTAGACACACCGTAGCCATGCCGTAGAGCGGTTCCACGGTAACCATACGTCGGGCGTATGGTGGCCTTGCAGCTTCCTTGTGTCTGCCTTGGTAATTGTCAAAAAACCTACGGCTGCCGCAGAAACGCCCTAAGACGACCGTGCGTCAACACTTCAAAGGCTATACGGCAGCCGCATGTTTTCTGTCTCCACGAAATAATAATACGCCGTGTGGCTACCCTAACATATTATGTGACCGTGGGAATGCTGCGGCGGTCCTATAATTGCTTTTGGCCATACATAGTTTAGACCCCGCGGACGCCGCGGCCAATGCGACCTATGCATAAACAAAATAAAGTAAGTGGGTGGATATTGGGTATACTATAACTTGAGTTGATTGAATTGATATTTTTTATCGAAAGGCAAATCATTAATAAGTGTTACTTTGATCACGTAAATAGTATCTGAATATTTATTTCTAAATGAAATATCTTATATTTGACCGGTACAGGTATGAATCTGTGAAGCGTCGCCTTGAAGCTTCTTCTGCCAAACATGTGTTTGTCAAGGATATGGGCTTTGCGATGACTGACGAGTATCACCAGTACCTGCCTAAGGATTACCGACATACCTTCCTCATCCGGAACCCTCGCCGCCATATTGTCTCCTATAGGAGGGCAATATTCAAGCATTACACTGAGTGCGGATTATTGGAAGGTGAGTTTCCTAGAAACGCTAGATAGATCTAACAACTTGCCGAAGAAAATCGAGAATTTGGGTGAAAAGGACGTACTGACGCTTGCAGGAAATCAGATTTTTCTCCAGTTTTCTGATCAACGTAGCAATGCTGCGTGTTGTTTTTCCTGTTGGATGTGATAATTTTCATGAATACAAAACAAGTTATTAGACTATCAGCTGCAAAGTTTAATGCATCCAGTATGTCCATCACTTTCCATTTTTCTTCTTCATCTTATCACGCATGTTCTTCTTTCCCTTCCCTCTCTCTCTCTCTCTCTCTCTCTCTTCTATCACTCACTCAGTGTCTCTATAAGAAACGTGGTGAATTGTCTTTCCCATCGGCTGCTGCAAAACTGTGGAACCAGCTACCTACGCCTGTGTAGACGGCCTTATCTGTTGACCAGTTCAAGAAACTACTCATGTCACATCTATTTTGCTAGAAATTACTTTTTTACCAGCCTACATACATTTCACTGATCTCTGAAAAGTGTCAAACTTTTGTTTTTAAGTGGCCAAAACATTGTGGAGCGTGTGTGCAGCGCTTTGTAACCTCAAGGAAAAGGCGCTTTATCAAATATCTTTTGGATTGAATGGATTGGATATGCGATCACTCATTATGTCATTATACATTATACATATATATATAAGTCATTCGTATATTCACTACACATTGAGGAATAATATGTTTATATTTGAATTGCGTCTAAATCTGCATCAATAGAAAATTCATTTGTGAAAACCTTCCCAAAACCTACATTATTTTGAATAAACTGTTCGTATTTTTTAACCATTAAAACCATTAGGCGAAGCTGCTGACGAGAAAAAATTTGACGTCGAGCTCTACGATCCCATGTTTCCTAAAGGCTGGCACACTAAGGAGCTCTATGACCTGTGGAAGCACGTCCAAGATAAGAAGTTCGGTCCTAAGCCTATCGTCATCGACGGTGACGATCTGTTGACGTAACCTGCTGACACTCTGTCGGCTTACTGCGTTGCCGTGGGGTTGCCGTATAATGACAGCTTACTACAATGGGATGCATCTCTTGAGGCTTTCAAAACCATGAAAGCTGCCGGCGATACTCTTCTCTTCGATATCGTGAATTTCTACGGGACAGCCATGAAGAGTAGCTGCTTTATACCGCCGAGTAAGGAGACTCCAGATGATCAACTACCAGCTGACGTCATCAGGGGTTCAGACAACGTCATGAAGTATTTTGAAGAAATGTATGAGACGAGAATTAGAGTTTAGTTCAGTAAGAAAAAATTAAAAAGGGAGCATTTCATGGTTTTAAATGGATGTTTTGTATTAAACAGTTGTATTCAAATGAGGTCCAGGATAATTATAGCTCCTATGGATTAATAGTTGATTTTACGACTTTGATTGTCATGTGTTTTCCTCTTTTCTTCTTAAGTGTGAAAGTGTAAGGGTGCATTAAGTCTGTATTGTTTGAGATGGCTAAACTATACAACTTCACATAACAAATTTAAGTTAAACTATCGGCCCTTCATATTGTGTCTTGAGTGCGTGTGAATGTTAAACAGAGATGGCTCGCTTAGACACAGTATTTGTATATAATAATTATAGGAAAATAACAATTGAAGAGGAAAGAACGAGTCTCGTAAAATTTGGATGAACGTAATGTAGGGATAATTGGATTAATGGGATAGGGAGGTGTATAATTGGGAAAGAAAAGAGGATGGCATCAGAAGGTTCAATCATATTTTAACCCAGTGATTCGATGAATATCTTTTATGCACGTTTACAAAGTAACGGTACTGAATATACACTGTTGGTCATAATGGTGGAATAATTATTTTACCCCAGTTTAGGGAAGGATTACAAAATAATTATTTCTAATAGATCTAGATAATGGCATACATTCTCAGATTTTATTGAATATTAATTTGCGAGTGTTTGTTTTGCGTGACTTCTGAATCATATGTGTGCTACTGTGCTAATCAGCTAAGGGACCTACGTCCTTAAGTCATAATTGACAGTAATGAGGATTAATGCCTCACAAAAGGGCACTAATATAGCTGATCGACACGATTTTATTCTGGGGCCTCACAGTAACGAGGCCATTGCTTAGCCCCTGAATCATGACCGTACGCAGTGTTTGCTAGGGTACGCGGCCCCTTCCACAAATCCCCCAAAACGAAGAAAATGCAATCAATTGTTAAAAAATCATTGCATTTTCCCCCGGCCCCAACAGGAAAAAATTCCTCTGTGTAGCCATGCCTTGAACCATAATGCATGGCCCTACATAAGAGGCATATTGCATACAATATCAGTGCAACTTTGAAAATATAAAGCACACAGTACCTGTGTCGTGATAAGACGTGTCTTCTTTCATTTTATAAAAAGGTGCAATGCTGAAGGCTGGTTCTTGAGAACCAGCTCATGATTCGATGTGATTGTTATTTCTTATATACCCAAATTTGTATTGGCGTATTTGTTTTCTATGAACAGTGATTCTGTGTCGGAGTGTATCTCTCCGACCGTGTATTTTTCCACAGCCATGGCACATTAGGCCATGTAAAAAAATATTCATGTTTAGCGTCCCCACCCGCTTCCTTTCTGGGGGCCGCCTCCAATTTTTTTTTGTTTTGATTTTTTGATTTTGATTTTTTTTTTTTGATTTTTTTTTAAAGAAAAAAAAAAACACATGAAAACACTGCTAAAATGGATATATTTCAGATTTTAAAAAATAAAAAAAAAAGTTGGCGGCCATCTTGAAAAATAGCCCGAATGTCAGGGGAAATGTACCGAGCGGCCATTTTGAAAGAAGAAAAAAAGAAGAAAAAAAGGGCCTCCTCCT
>BEXV01001147.1:75200-89107 GCA_003118195.1 Hemicentrotus pulcherrimus | reverse complement strand
CCGAAACAATTCTTCAAGCCACCTGAAAAATGTTCGCCAGTAGAAGGAATGCAAGAATCTTGAAAGCCCCGCCCTCATCATCATACCTTTTGATTACTCCTCATTACATCAGCCCTTGACGCTACTTCACTGGAGGGCTTCAAGGGAGCGCTTCCACCCAGCATCTAGACCAAGAACTAGATATTTTATTCCTCAGCACTAAATCCTGACTTATCGATCCTGCTGAGTATCGTCGTAAAAGTAAGTAAGTAAGTAAAGTTACTATCTAACCCAGATCGCAACTCTCTCATTGACAGCCGCCATAGATCCGTCACCAAGGTAACTGCGCTGACGATCCACCCATTGCGAGTTTCCATTTTCCCCCATAGCTGCGTAGATGCTCTTGAGCATGATCGCGTTAGGATCGATGTCGAGTTGACACGGGAGACTGGAAGATGGGATCCCCATGTGCAGGCCACCTTCATGGTACCTGCAAAAGGAGAGGAATTTCGAAAAGTATTCCCAAAACTTGGGCCCTGGTTTATAAAGACTTGCGATTGATCCAAATCAATCGCAAGTCCTCTTATCTATCGCAAGTTTGCAGTCCCCTATCTATTATTCATATAGTTGCGATTAATATTAATCGCAAATAAAGTGTGTTTAATAGCAACTCTTTATAAGACGGGGCCCAGAACTCAGCCTTTTATTCAAATTTATTTTGAAAATCGTCATTGAAATTTTAAAAAAAATAAAATAAATCCGTCCACATTTTAATGAGCAACGATTCGAAGATAGAAAAACGATTCTCAAGTTCAGTTTATGAACCCACTTTCCGACACCAGTCTCAAACGATAATCACACCTTTTGAAAACAAAACAACATTTTTAATAGAATGAACTTGAACGTAGCAACACACGATGTAAACCTCCTGGATTACTCTAAATGTGAGTGTAAATATGGATTGAATAGCGCCCTCTATATTCGAGACCGTTCGGTATTCTGACACTGACAGCGCGTATAATTGTTACTGTTCAGACGAGCAATGCCAATGAAAATGGCACAGTATTTTGTAACTTCACAGGTTTATGGTTACTTAATAATCGGAAGGAAAAACTTGAAATAATGGGATCTAATCAAGTATGAGTCGTTATGATAATTTCCCCCAAATTTGGATAGTACGTGTTAAAGCCTTCACCCATGTCATCATTGTGAAGAAACATTATGTCGTCAGCTTAATCATACACTTCTATTGATTTGTAGTCCATAACTATTAAAGACGATTGGCTCATGTCAGTCAGGGGAGGAGCAGTTTTGTTTCTTAAAACGCAGTTTAAAAAGTAGCATTATTTTTGGTATGATTTTGTAGAATTTCAAAAAGGTGGTAGGCCACGGGCTAGATGTCTCTATTTCTACTACTTGACCAAACCAAACCAAACAAAAACAATATATTTTGTGTAGCCTTGGTTTTTGATCAGAGGTGCCGTTTGTCCACAATTTTTTTTTGAATTTCGATCCGACCAAATCCACAAATGGCAAGATTTTTACCTGCACTTGCTACTCTCCACCCAGGTGTTAAATGGGTACCCGGTAGAATGCGAAAGTTCATGTGGTTGGACGAGCAAGTGTGCGCTTGTAAAATGGCAACTGGCTGGAATGCTCCCCAGGGAGTGGAGAATGTGCATACATTGTGTGCGGGTAAGCCTGAATTTGATGACCGGGGTAATAATATATCTGTAAAGTGCTTAGGCACATCGTTTTATCGATGTATTGGGCGCTATATAAAAATTTTTAAAAGCGGGAAAAAGGGGGGAAATGTCCACATATAAGCGCTTTGGTCTTATTACTACCATTAACATTCGCGACATACCTATAAGGTGTTGTAACCTCATTGCCCCAGCAAATAACATCTCCTGTGAATGATAGATGTGTCCTCTGGTGTGTGATGATGTTCCACGAGTAGCTCAAGTTCTCCTTGCTGTACTGAGCCCACGTGCCATCCTTGAATATAACATGCTCCACGTCTTGGCGGAACGAGGCGTACCCGTCTTCGGAATAGTTCCAACCGTTTCCTACCGATACGTCGCTTACGAAGGAGAATCGGATCTGCTTACGTCCTGTTTCGCGAAAGGAGAGGAGAGAAACGAAATGTTCAGATATTGACTGGCCCAAATATTAGCAAGAACATAAATATTTACGGACCCTTTTCACAAAACCTTTTTTCAATGACACGATTCATTGACAATCCTGCTGATAACCAATCAGAAGCAAGGATTTCACTAGCTTATAACAAAAACTGTCATTTGTCACTGATGACAAGATTTTGTGAAATGGGCCCAGGTATCTTCATTTTCAAATAATTGTACAATCTATTGCGTAATTCATACATATCGGACTTTTTATTCGCGTAATGTTTTCGGTTGTCAGGTTTTTGACTGCTTTTGATATGTTTAAAGAATTAATGCAAAGCTAAGGAAACAATAATATTCATTGGCATTAGAGCTATTCACTATCTGGTTTAAATGGATAAGGAGGGGTGAATTAAAGAGGGGCACTCGGTACGCAAAGGGGAATTGGAGAACTTGGCACTGACAGGAAAGACGTATATGGGAGTAGAAGGGAATTTCGAAAGGATTTTTTTTTATCTTGATAAGTTTTATTGGTCAGAAAACACAATGTCAATGATTTACAAAATATGCATTACATCGATCTGCACAAAAATAATGAATAAACATATCGTTTCACACTTACAATCTTGTGGTTTCACATTTCAGTGTAACATTAAAAAACATAGCATGATGCTTCTGTATACCCCGGCCGCACAGACGATACGACCACCAGACCGACACGAAATGGAAAGAGAGAGGCTAAAAAGTAAAGAACATTATATAGCCCCTCTCTCCCGCGCCGGTCCGTAGTCGGCCCGTCTGCACCGCCGGGGCAATATATAATCTGACCTTTTCTATTACATAATAGAACATAGTACATCAAATACACCACAACATAAATAAAACCAAAAAAATGTAACAAAAACAAATAAATCTATCCCCTGAAACGTTTTGCACATAATATATAACATTATCATTATGCAACACGGAAATACTTGTTGATATTTTGCCACTTTGCCATATGCTTCTCAAATTTTTTTTTCTTTTTTGCAACAGCTTTTTCAGTGGATTTATAAGACAAAATATAATTATTGAATTGCCTCAAACTAGGTATACTCTCTTGATATTTACAACGTAGAATGAACTGTATACCAAGTAGAATAAGAAAATTAAAAGCTGAGGTGGCTTGACTTTTTGGTTCAGTAATTCCAAATAAAATAATTTTTTCCTGTAAGAAAATAATCGGGATTAAAATCAGTCACTCTTCTGTGTAACGCATTCCAAAAGGCTGCAATCTTACGGCATGTAAAAAATAAATGATCCATTGTCTCGGGTGTCGCATTGCAAAAAGAGCACAGCGAGCTATTTTTCTTCCTATACGTGCCAGCCATTCATTAGTTGGGATTATATTATTCAAAATTTTAAAGTGCGTAATTCGGAGTCTGGAGTTGATTGTAAGATTTGCTGATAGAGTGAAGAGATTTGACACTTGTTGCTCATTTATATTATACAGCTCATTGAAACGAGTAAATACTTTTGAAATTTCTGGGTTATTAAGTTTTAGAAAAGTACGATAAAGTTGCTTCGTCATTATATTATTGATTTTTTTAAAATCAGAATCACAGAAAATAGTAGGAAAATCTCTTAGATCTTTAACGAGATGGTGATAGTTTTGCTGCAAAAAGAAATGCTTCCATGCTCCTGGTGTTTTTTTTATAACAATCTAGCAAAACAAAATACTCAGTGAATTTCAAATTCTTTTCTTTACAGTCTTTCCATCGAAGTGGACGTCCAAATTCATCTAGCATATCTGCAATTTTTACAAAACCCTTTTTTTTGGACAAATTTCAAATAGCGCCTACGGCCGTGCCATAGCTGCGACCATGAACATCTCAGAATATGTAGTTGTGATATATAATTTCCAAACAGGAATAGCTAATCGGTCGATTTTATTCAAAAACATTGTTTCATAGCTAAATTGATATCTTGACCTTGAGAGGCAGCTATACAACATAAAGAGTTTATCATTTATAATTTCATAACTGTAGACTCGATTTCAACCGGGACAACGATCAATGAATATTATAGGAACGCATATGCTTCCAATATGTTAATTTGAACCAAATTCATGACCCAATACCAAAACTTAGTAATACCTTTAACTACTTGAATTTTTCCATACAGTGACAGATTCCTGGCTTTCCATAAGTTCAGTTGAGATTTGATTTTTGATAAAATTCTTTGGAGTTGTGCCATTCTATCTTCAAAAGAGTAGGAGATATCGATTCCGAGTATTGTCAAAACATTATCAAACTTTATATTTATTTGAATTGCTGGGTTTTGTACATTAAAGTGTCCTATAAACATTGTCTTCGTCTTTTGGTAATTCAGTGCAAGTGACGAACAAATTTGAAAATCATCAAGCATAGCAGTTAAATAAGAATATGATTCGAAATTTAACAAAAATACTGTTATGTTATGTGGACGAAAGTTTAATTTCGTGAATATCGTTTAGCTTTATGCCCTGGATATTTTGGTTCATTCTTATATTTATTGCCAGAGTTTCTATCGCTAAAACAAAGAGGTATGGAGAAAGGGGTTCCCCTTGTCTCACTCCTTTTCCTACAGGAACAAAATCCAGTTGAAATGTTATCGTTCATTACGCAGCTTTCCATGTCCTTGCACAGAACATTGACAAAATTGCAAAAATTATTTCCGAAATTGAAACATTTCAACACTTCTATAAGAAATTGATGATTTAGAGAATCAAAGGCTTTTTTGAAGTCGAGACTAAATAAAATACCACCGATTTGTTTTAACCTACAGTAAAACATAGTCTCGATCACTGTTCTCACAGATTCTCCGATGTATCTATTTTTAACAAAGGCGACTTGGTCTGGGTGAATTATTGATGGTAAAATATTTCTAAGTCTCCGCGCTAAGGCTTTAGATCCAATCTTAATATCGGCGTTTAAGAGTGTTAAGGGTCTATAATTTTTTATAATCATTTTATCCTTGCCCTTTTTTGCTATTAGAGTGATTATGCCTTGTCTCTGCGATGTGGGCAGCTTTCCTCGTCTAAAACTGAAATTTAGGGTGTCTACAAGTAACGGTCCCAATATGTTCCAAAATTTACAATAAAACTCGACGGTTATTCCCTCATTGCCGGGTGATTTGTTTTTAGCCATGGCTAATAAAGATAGGGATAATTCTTTTTCGCATAAATCTTGTTGGTTGGAAGATAATTTTGGTATGTTATTTTGCTCCAAAAACTTACAGTTACTAAAAACTCTTGATTCTTCTGCTTTGTATAAGTCTGAGTAGAATTTGTTAATGTGCATATTTACTTTTAAAGTGTCAGTTAGAATTTCATCTCCACTTTTTAACCTGTAAATGGTAGATCGGGTTTTGTTTGCCTTTTCCAGGGTTAAAAAAAAACTTACTGTTTTTCTCTCCGTACTCGACCCAGTTGGCCCGGGACCGAACTATAATACGATCCATGTGTGTTTCGTAATCTAACTTAACCTTTTCATATTCATCAACATATCTTTCTCCATTTTTATCAACCAAAACTTGCAGGCGCTGTAAATTTGCTTCTAGTTCCTTTTTTTGCTTCCTATTTCGAAAGGATGTTCTGCAAAGATGGTTGGAGAGAGGATTGAAAGACCACGGAGTATAGTGCTTATGGCTATATACAGAGGAATGGAACAGGAATCTATCAATTGAAGGGGGCCGGTGGCCTATGAAATGGAAAACTAAAAGACGGGCATACATTATTATGTTCCTACCTGTTTTGAAGATATACCGAGAAATCGAGTTGTCCACATGTACACCGGTGTCCGAACCAGTCCCGATACTTAGGTCCACTAAGTCTCTCTCGTGGACCTGATGGAACAGATTGGCCCTGGCTGGTTCCACTAAAGACCTCTCACAGTCTGCCCCGTCAAGCTCTGGGCAGATCCACCGGAAGCTGTCCGTGACCTTTGCCACCAGAGACCAACCACCACCGGCAGTCGACATGTCACAGTAAACACGCACTGCATGCTGGGTATCCTTCCTTCAAGTTGATAAATAATTGTATGAATATCAGCAATGGTAAATGCCATCATTGCACAAACTACATTAGATGGACATGAGAAGAAACAAAAAGTCGATAACGCATCCAAAGTATTTTAAAACTAAATTCGAATGCAGTTTGCAGTATTTAAATTTAAATATACCAAATGTACGTTTTCACAAAAAGAATACTTTTTCGATAATTCAACACAGATACATTGCTTAGTGGATATGAGCGCTTTAGAAAAAAAAAACAATATTCTTATCATTATTATTGGATTATTATCATCATCATCATCTTCATCATTATATTCGTAAACTGTTTCTTTTATTTGCGTCCAGTGTTATCCGTAATCAAACAATCCACACAACAGTCAATTTCATTTCCACTATATTTTTAATAATGTCTTGAGTGGGACTCGTATTCCTTTATCTGCAAGGTGGTTCTTACCCATATGAGGGATTAATCCAGTAGATACCATCTTCGACGATACCATCAATGAGAAGAAGTTCCAAACAGCTTCTTCTTAGTTTCCTTGGTTTGTTCCCTGAGCCCAGATTCCTCCATCCCCTACCCGTGCAGATATCAAGAGACTCACCTGTCAAATACAAGAAAACGTTAATTGAGATTCGAAATGAAAGTGACATGTTATACAAAATAATGTATTCCCCGATACAATGCCTAGTGATCATTATGCCATTATGTTGGTATTTAATTTAATTTACTTTTAATTAAGGAACTTTACATAACTATCTTGATCTAAGGAGACACGAACGAACGAACGAACGATTATGCCATCGTTTTTGTTAACGTATGTTGATATAAGGGACATTGACTAATTATAGTTGCAAATTAGAATTTTATGAATGCTCAAGCAAGTTGAACCGTACTGGTTTTACAAGACAATGTGATGAGTTATACCGATTTCATCAATCCGGACCCGACCTGCCTCCGCCGGTTCGCAGGTATCCGAGGTAGTAGCGAAGTTGACATGAAGAGGACCGTTGAATGTGATTTGATCGCCTGGCTCGCCTTTCATTCCCTATTGTAACAAGACAAAAAGTTGGTAAATAGACCAGTTTGCATTTCAATAGTGAATGAAAAAAAGATGATGAACTAAGATTACTTTTAAAAAAAAAGTTTAGATGGTAAATTATTCGGATTCTAGCAGGTTGGACAAATCTAAAAGACTCGAAGGGGATACAAGCTATAAGGGACTTTTAGATTTGCACGACGGAGAACGTGGACTGCCCTTTTGATGCAATGTGACGTCACTGCCAGTGTCTTAAAAGGACGTCACATTGCCTTAAAAAGGCAGTTCACGTTCTCCGTCGTGCAAATCTAAAAGTCCCTACTGTCTGAAGAATTGGACGTACACATGAAACTCCCATCAGGTGCATATAAAGCTGAATACAGGCGTATGGGAAGGATATAGTTGTGATGAAATTAGGAAACTTATGATCAATAATTGAGAAGAAAATGTTTCGCTAATTATTGCCTGATTTAATTGATTGAATGAGAAAAGAGAAATAGAAAAGGAAGACTAACTGGAGGTCCAGGGATTCCTCGTGCTCCTCTTCTCCCTTCTAGCCCTTGGCGACCCGTGTCTCCCTGGAGAGAAAAAAGATTGGACATTCAAAGATATATCTCAATAACTTTATTATAATCGAATTGAATGATCATATATTAAGATGATTTCTCATAAATTTACATTTTCATCTCCCAAGACCAATTTCCCTCGATTTTTACCTCATCTGTAAAACTAGAGCAGGTGTTGTGATATAAAGGTTCGAACCCCAGCTCGGCACTAACGTCATTGTACAAGATATTGATTCACATTTGCCACTCTTCACAAAGTACCTGACGATTGATAGGGGTAATAATAATTTCAGCGCACTTCGGAAGAACAGCTTTGATGCTGATGAGGCTTCCCTGGATAAATATAATATATATCTGTAAGGCGCTTTGAGAGGGCCTTCGGTCCTGAAAAGCGCTATATAAGAACTAGCTATTATTATTATTATTATTATTATTATTATTATAAATACATTACCACATTACTTTCATAGATATTATCGTGATATACATGTATAGAACAATGAACGTCGATCGGGGCGGTGGAAGGGGTGGGGTGGTGGGATGAAGGTAAGCAGATTAGGGATTTACTGTTTACCCTAAGCAGAAGATGCTTCTTATCAATGTACCCCCCCCCCCTCCTCCCCATGGGCCCATTCCCAATAACTTATTCTTAAAATGGAGATCCGCATTTTGAATGATGAGTCCTTGTCCGATTTACTTTCCTTTCGTGTTAGGGTTAAATATACACGAGCTCATGTTTTCAATGGTGTAGCATGTGTCCAGACATTATAGGACACTTGCATATTAGTGGAAAGGGGCCCTTGATTTAAGAATGCAATTTGTATTCAAAAGGCAATCGATTAAGGCGGAAGGAGCTTGTATTGTGTCGGTCCTATAATCTATTGACCTCATCCTTTTCCCTTCTCTCTTTCTCCTTTTTTTTTCTTGAAGGGGGCGGGCGGGAGTAGAAGGGGTCAAATGCCCCCCCCCCCCCCCCTCATCCGTAGCCACGCTTTGTCCTTATGCTACATCTTCCCACTGACCTTCTCTCCCTTGATAGCTCCTGTCGAAGTGAAGGTGACAGTACCAAGCTGTATGTGGCTAGCTGGATTCAAGATCACATTGGCTTGATGTTCATCTGTTACCAACACCACCTCTCCATCTACCGTGTGCAATCTCCTAATGTGATGGAAAGTAGTAAATTAAAAAATAAGTGCTAACCTATATTTGTTGCCTAGACTTTTAATGCAAATGAATTTGGGTATTGCATCTGCGAAACCAGTCCTCTATAAAATTCAGGCTGAGGAATGGAGTAAGCAATTCCGAAACATCTCCCATTCAAATGCTATCAAATGGAAATGCATTTTCGACCTGAATGACAAGAGTTGGGAAAAATATTGTTTCATTGGATTCAACTGCACCATTGATGTGGGCTTACGATAGTTTCAGTTTAAGGTTTTGCAACGCATATTATCTACGAACGATCTACTGTTTAAAATGAATTTAGTCCCAAGAAAAGAATGTACACTTTGTAATGAACAGATCGAAACAGTTATACACCTGCTGTGTGATTTTACGCATGTTAAACATATTTGGGATAAGTTGGAGCACTGGATATATACTGGAATCGGAAATAAATGAACAATTTCATTACCAAAAAAATATTTGGTTTAAGAGGTTCAAATAATTCTGCGACAGATGGTGTATACTGGAAAAATAAAGAAACAATTGCCCGACTTTGATAATAATTAGAGTTTCGATTATAAATTATTTCAAAAATGAAAAGCATATTGCAGATTCCAATTGTAGAAATAATAAATTCACAAGAAAATGGTTCCAATTAAGGAATTTGTTCACATCAAAATGATATGTTTCTGTATTTTTTTTGTTCTCCATGAATATCAGATATAAATTATTGATTTTTTTTATAGTTTTCTGTTAACTCAACTGTCCAACAATGCGTAGTCAACTTTATTTATGTTATAAATGTAAATTACCTTGAATATATTTGCTAATTTGATGCAAATGAAAATGAACAAAATCCCTATGAATGGAAAAAAAACATGGAATTAAAAAAAAAAATGGTATGTAGTTTTTCCCCTTATTTCCCTAAGTAATCTGTCTGTGTATCTGTTTCTCTCTCTATCTAACTCTCTCTCTCTCTCTCTCTCTCTCTCTTTCTCTTCTACATAATTATAGAAGCCTACATGTATATGTTTCTTTTTCTCTCGTTCCATCCCCTCCCCCCCCCCCCCACCCCCCCCCCCCCCCCCCCCCCCCCCTCCCCTCACTCTCCCTCCCCCTCGAAATTGCTCACTGCTCACCTGTGGCCAAATAGTCACTCTGGCCTTTATCTTATCGATAAGCAAATGAATTAGATTTATCATATAACATGCGCAATACAATCATGACAATGAGAGATCTAAATATAAATATAATATAAGTAATCAGGTGGGTGAATGAACCAATGAATAAAGAAATCAATGAATAAATGAATAAAAATCAATGATAAAGGAAATTTATATCTATATAGGACCCTAGATCTAGATCTAGTCTATACTGACACAATGACTCTGATTCTGAACTGAACTGTGTTATTAAAGGTCTAAGAAATATCAAATGGGGAGGGGGAAGTAACACATCCAGCACAGGACTAGATCTAGACCTCTATAAAGACTATTTGAAAAATTGTCATTAAAAAGATGGATTTATTAAAGACTACATGTGCCCGTTCTTAATACCATTACATACTCATTTTTAAGGTTCATTTTGGCAGATTATTTCTCAAAATATTGGCCCAGTTTTCACAATTTTGGAAATGTTGGAAAAACGGACTAGCTAATGTTTAGTGAAATTTCGTTAAAGATGGGACATCCAAGCTTAAGGTAGATCTAGATCTATCTCTAAAAGGTAATACATCCCAGCTATCTCTAAAAGGTAATAGTCTACTCATAGGTCTAGAGTCTAGGCCTACCAAGTTTGGGAAAATTTTGAAAATTGGGTGAATAGTGATTCTTTACTACGACAACGATCACTGAATACTGTAGGATCATGTTTCCAATAGACTCTATGCTAATTTGAACCAAATTTATGACCCCATGCACTATTACCGTTAATGAGTATCCCCCGCCCCCCCCCCCCGGGGGGGAGGGGGGGGGGTTAGTCTACATGCGAACTTTAGCTAAGGATAGCAATACGAATCCATCCGATGTACAATGTATAACATGCAACATGTGTAGACTCTAGACGTATTTTCAATGATTGGCTTAATTAAATGAAACTGAATTCAAGTGAACTGAATTGTAGACCTAGATTCTAGATCTAGAATTATTGCCCATGTCATATTAATACTAGACAGCCCCATTCATTGTAAATTGTGTCAGATTAGCTAGATCTACTCTCTACCAGCACTAGATCTAGCCTAGAGTCTACTCTCCTCCCAAGATTGAAGATGATGATCTATTAGGTCCGATTGAGTCTCTATAGACTAAGCAAAACTTACCAATCATCGGCCATCATGTTATCGGTGTCTGTTGTAGATTCACGAGATTCCGTCGATGGTGACGTCGACGAGGGTCTCGTTCCTCCAACACCATACTCGAGGGCATCGACGTCTTTATCAATATCAGTATCCGACGTCGTCGATAACGCAGCTAAAACTGTTCCCGTTATCACCTCAGTCTGTGATGATGCTGTTTGATTCCCGTGCTGATGACGACGATGATGATGACGTTGATGAGGGGTAATCGCCGCCAAGCAAAAATCAGTTAACAACCACGTCAAATAAACGTTAACTATTGACATGTTTTGTAAAATCATTGTCGCTTCAATCTTTAAATTGTTCAGATAAACGTATGGATAATATTATTAAACGGCCGGCCGGCAGTCACCAAAGTAAGCTTATGATCGATCCCTAATCGAAATAAACGCAGGAAAATATCACCTAGGGTCTACCGTCTAGGCCTAAAAGATCCTGATAAAAGTTCAAATAGTTTGGTATAATATTCTTAGTTAAACGGCAGAATCAATTGATGCTGGATATCAAACGACAATTAATCTCATCAATTTTGATGGGAATACGATTTTTTTTTCTGCTTCTTATTCTGGATTAGAGCTCAGATGTCGAGAGAGAAAACTGTGAGTAGATCTAGGTTCACTACGACCCTAGCCCTGTCTATTTATATAATTCGCTGGTCTTTTTGTTAAAGACGTGTTAAAATACTTTCATTTGCTTTCTCTGTTGTTGTAATTAAAATTGACATTACTTTGCATAATTCCAGAACCGTGACAATCACTTTATACAATCATGATGTTCACGTGCTTCATAATCATGCGCACATGATATAGCTATAGCGCGCTTATCTTAAATGGGGGAAATGGACGATTTCATTTTTTCACAAAAGGGATAGTCAAAATTTACCACATTTCTAATCAGCATTTCATTGATATTTGATGTTCAGGAAAATATATCTGTACATCGAAAACATTCGTCCATTTTGTTAAAATAGAGAAAATATAAAAGGGGAGACATTTATATAGTCTAGTGGACCCTACTGGTCAAAATTATCCCTTCGATTTCGACTGAACTGTTTACAAATAAAGATATCTGAATTATTCATTAAGTGGGTGTGATAACCTGACGCTCCAAGCAAGACCAATTATGATAAAGATAATCATGTTTTAAGTTGAAAAATAAAGCAGATAATACTAGCCCCAGATTAAATATATCTTCTCCTGAGCTTTTTCCCTTCGTGATCATGATGTATATTTAGATATTTTGGCGGCGAACTAAGCCCATTTCTGTTTACCTTGCATATTAACTCAGACTCATTCATTCACTTATTCATGTTTACTGACGTTTTCAATTGATGAAATAATTTGTGTTTGCTGCTTGGCACTTTAAATTGCGTTCGATCTGATAGATGCAAAATGCCTATTCCCCCGATTACCTACTTATTTTCTAATAATAATAATAATAATATAATAATATTCTGTTTTGTATAGCGCTATTAGCGCTCAATACATCGATCCAACGATGTGCCTAAGCGCTTTACAGATATATTATTACCCCAGTCATCGGATTCAGGCTTACCCACAAACAATGTGTGCACAGTTTCCACTCCCTGGGGAGCATTCCAGCCAGTCGCCATTTTACAAGCGCACATTTTGCTCTTCCAACCACATCATGAACTTTCGCATCCTACCGGGTACCAATTTAACACCGGGGTGGAGATTAGCCGAGTGCAGGTAAATATCTTGCCAAAGGATATTGGTGCCGTGTCAGGATTCGAACCCTCGACCTTCGCATCTCCAGTCAAGCGGCTTAAAACACTCGATCACGACACTCCCACATACGAAATGTTTGAGGTACATTAAAGAGGAGGTTGAGTTCTTAGAATAGGTAAAAAAATAATTTGTGAGCGTTGTCATTGTTATTATGCAAGGGTAGAAGAACATCAGAATAAACATGTTCCCTCATAAGCATGGCTCCTTAAATTCCACATCGTTTCTTTCACAATGCAATCACATTACCAGAACTCAACTTTATCTTAAACTTTTCCCCTTATCAGGTTCGTTTAAATTTGACGGCTCAGATCTCTGCAGTGTCAAGAAAAAGGTGAAACGATTAAAAACTCCCATGAGGGTTTTTGCCCCTTTTCAATTTCCAGTGAAATCCCGATTAAATCAAATTGATTTCATAGGGCTACGTCATATTAAATTTTGGCTGAACGGTTTCCGCATGTCTTCGACTTTGAGGTGTCTTTCAGGATCAAGAAGCTCGTTTTCAGTATAAAAAATAATCGCACAGGTCCAACTATTATTCGGTTAGTGTTACAAGACAAGCCAGGGAGAAGGAGAGGAAGAAAATAAAGAGAGGAAGCCATAAGGGCCCGGGGGTACATACTCAGATTGGGTTTGGACGGGGGTGTGCCGCTCAAGCCTCGAAATTCCTATCCATTATTTGGGGTCATTTTGGGTCATTTTTCACAATTTTCGGGTGTTTTTCTAGGGTGATACGGCAAACACATTCGAAACTTATGCAAATTTTGAAAAAAAAACGGACCCACTTTTAATGATATTTTTTGTTAAAAGTGGGACCCATGTTTAGGGATTTTTTTTCGGGAAAAAGTGACCCATTAGAGCGACACACCCACGTATGTCCTAATACATGTATGTGAGTACCCCCC
>BEXV01001147.1:56086-70484 GCA_003118195.1 Hemicentrotus pulcherrimus | reverse complement strand
TTTTTTTTTTTTTTTTTTTTTTTAATGGCCCGGGGGCACGTGCCCCCTGTGCCCCCCCCCCGGATCCATCCCTGTTACCAAAGAAAGAAAGCCAATTATAGTCTGACAGTGAAGTGATGGTTGTGGTTATTTTACCTGACTGCTATATGAAAGCATAAATGCTTGTAAGTAAGCAACCAGAAGGCCGACGGCTTTGGGTCCTCTCCGAGGGACCTGGTAATGAGGATTAGTCTAGCAAGTAAATGGGTTTCCTTGCACAATTCAAATATTAGGACACGACTAACGCTTAAATTTCACAGATAGGACAAACATGACATATTTATAATTCCTGCAAATTTCTACAGAATTTGATGTTGGCTGCAAAAGGGACATTATAATGTGAATATTTAGGGTATCGACCTGCAAATAGAGCCGACGGCACACCAACTTTGGTATTATAAATATAATGGTTAAATAATTACTGTGCCAACAAAAGGGTATCTTATAGGTCGTTAAAAGCAGCAGCGCCAACTGTAAGCTTAACTATACCCTCCGTAGCTCCGTATTTGCGAATAGCCCTTAATGATAAAAATTATACAGAGAGATGATGTTGTGGGTACCGACTTAGGTATAAGAAACATCATAGTTGGAATATGCATTGCATAATCATCATCATCTCCAGCCAAAGACTCGTGCATGTATTGGCAGACACACAAATATATAGGGTAGATCTATAAGCAACGCCAACTTTAAGGTATAAAATCAGCGCCCATTTTTGCTGAGTTACCATAAAGAGTACTTTTCAGCTTTTGGGTTGATGGCAATCAGCTGTGTCCACTCGAACGGACGGTTCATGTATACGCGGTGTGCAGAAAGAGGTAGGTGATCAGAGGTGGCGAGCATCACCCTTCCATAAACCCATGATCCTTTTGGGATTGGAGTGTCTGGGAACGGCACTGGGGAACGGGAGAAACAATGAACTCTTGTAGTAATAAAGAAACGTGAACTTCAATTTCAGAGTGTTTTTGTTTGGTTGCTGATGTACGACGTCTGTTTCTTGCCGAAATGACGATAGTAACCATTTTGCATCATATTCCAGAATGATAGACTAAGAATGGTCTGCGGTGCAAATCGAAACCACGAGGCCGACCAACCTTTGTAGAAGCCCAGTGGTCCCTCCCTTCGCCATATCTTCAAAGCACAATCGCAGAAGCCCCTGTAGTACAACCCTCTTCCTGTGCGAGCATCTACTCCTTGGTTGTATATTCGGATACTGATGACGTCCACAGGTGTCACAAACATGACGATGGCGGCGCTCGCCACCATACTGGAGGTGATTGGGATGTAGTGGCTGCTGGGCACAAAAATCTAACGACACAGATATTGAAAAGTGTTAAGCAAATTGCAAAATAAGGGATACCTATAGGATATAATCCAATCATAAGAAAACATGGGCTCTTCAATCTATGAACATTTAAGAACAGGTTGGGGGGTGGCGGCCCTCCATCAGCATGTATGACTTTGCATGCATGCCTAGGCATTCGCCTGGTGAATTGAGATATTATTTTGGACGACGTTATCTGTTTCCTTCACTAAAATGTTTTGACCACCTTGCCAGAGAAGTCTCTTTGACCAGGCCCTTCTGTATGAGTGACGCCTCATCAGGGTCAGATTTTGTTTGTACTATAGGAAACTTCATACAAAGCCTTGGAACCACCACTGTCTGAATGTGCGGATATTATCCGACATTAATTTCAGAGCAAGTATCATAATTCCTTTGATGAATTCTGTCTTACCTCTTTTTCGGTGAGAAAATCTCTTGTGAGAACGAACGCCGTCAGCTGGGAAGCAGATCCGATCACATTGCGTACAGTCTGTGCGTGAACCCCTCGCCATAAACCCTTAACACCGCCCTCTACGTAGATTTTCTTCAAACCTTGCAACCAGCCTGAGTGGGTATGTTGATGTCCCACGGCTATGACTTCATGCGATTGGGATTGCAGATGTGTCTTAATCTGCCAAGGTGGAAATGATTTTGAATAATAATAATAATAATAATAATAATAATAATAATAATAACAATATTATAAAGCGCAACATATCCATCTCTAGATATGCTCAAGGCGCAAACAAATAATGTAAATTAATATTCAACATATTCAACATAAATTTAACCATAGGCATTGAGCATCAGGTGAGTTTTAGGCCCAGTTTTGAAAGAAGTGTTGGCCGTCTGAATAGAGAAAGGTAACTTATTCCACAAAGAAGGTGCTGCTGATGCAAACGCTCTATCCCCCAATTTCCTTTGGAACGTATTTCTTTAAGTCTAATATTATGTGATGAATGTAAACCAGAACGACCTGCAAAGTGGGGTGATAGAAGGGATGAAATATATTCTGGAGCTAGATCATTAGTGCACGATAGGTTAAGAGTAGAATTTTATAGATTCCACTACTTTTACATTATATGGCTGAAATGAATTTAAAATGAATTTACTCTGACAGTTTTTGAGCGTCAAGTAACGCCTGTCTGGAATGCTCGGGAGGGAGTGGAGATTGTGCACACAGTGTGTGCGGGAAAGTATTGAATCCAATGACCGGGGTTATAGCATTATCTGTAAAGCGCTTAGAAACATCATAGATGTATTAAGCGCTATATGAAAGCGGAATGTAATAGTAGTTAAATCAATGCATTTTATAACAGAAACAAATTTGTTAAATAGGTGGGAGAAACTATCATCATCTCATGTAAAACTGTTTTGTGTCAAATAACAATAATGAAAATGAGAATGTTGAAGCCTAAAGGATGACTAGCATTATATATCTTTCACTGCTATATTCCATCGCCTATTAAAAGTATCATGCCTATTGATGACATAGATAATTATAAAAGAAAGCATGGGGCAAAGAAGTGCACCCACTCCCCAAATCGGCGAGTTGTAAAACGAAAACGAAAGTCAAGAAAGAGAAAATATGGGATGTGTGTTAATGGGGGTGGTGCTATGGACTCTCATTACGTCTACTTAGTATTGTATGTATTGTAAGTATTGCAGTGGAATGATACCATGATCCAAGGCCTAGCTGGTAAGGTCAAATATCTTGAGATTATTAGGTGTACGTACATATCATAAAAGAGTATGACCACATAACAATGTAAGAGTAACGCTCAGTTCATTCAAGGAATAAATCGTACCACCTGCCCACCTACTCCACCCGGGTCGAGTGTGGCAACTGTAGATGAATGTCTTTCCAAAGGACAGTTCAGCTGGTGCAGGAATTCGAATCCCTACGTATCTTGTGGTTCACAGAGCACAACATGTCATGCAGGGACATCGAACCCCGCACTGTGTGGTTGACAGTTTGGATATTTTATCCCCCTAGACCAAACACCACAACAGTACACCATCTTAATAATAATAATAATAATAATAGGGAATATTTATAATAATAATAATACTACTACTCTGTTTTTAAATAGCGCAAATTACAAATTTCGAAATTGACACTCCTGGCGCAGTTGTTTGAAAATTGTATAATATTGTGGGAAAACGACCATCAAGTGGTTCAAAAAAGAAAGTGAAATACACATAAGTTAAAGTTTAACATACTTCAGGACATAATTTTGCAATAATAGAGTTATAATAGTTTTTAATAACCTAAAAGCCGTTATATGCTTATCATTGCTGATTATACTTACAAGGAACAGAGGACTGCTGATCAGAGCTCCTACATAACCTCCCGCTCCTGCAGCACAGATGGTCCTAGGAATGCTTTTCTCACCAGCCAGATTCTTCGTTAGTCCCATGTCCACTAAAATCTGGTAGGTCCCAAGTCTCGTACCGTTCTGAATCGCCGTATAGACAAGTGCTGGTGGCAGCCCAGCCTGCAGGGCCAGGAGACCTTCATAGCGACCTATGGTGTAGAAGGCATGGAAGACATTCCTGTAGTGACGCTGGTAGGTGCCCCATGCCTTCAGCTCTCCCTGCAGCTGGAACCTAGTCTTGACGACTTCTAGTGGGTTGGTGAACAGGACTGCACAGGCAGCTGCAGCGCCACCAAGGCAAAACTCCACCACATCAACAGGCATTATATACCAATGTTAAAAATACGTCATACAATAGAAGGGTTTATAGCATGTCAAGATTGCAAACTTCGTGTCAATTAAAAAGTACTTATTTAGGTAGGTCAGAAAGTATATATATATACTACATCCGTAGACTTTGTACCTCCCGGTGTCGATTAATCATTCAGGGACGATATTATCTGTAAACTTTTATAATGCAGGACAGGTTCACAATCTTGTGACATTGGACTCAAACCCTTAAGATTTATGATTCCAAATTGTTTTTTAAAACCCAGATAGACCTACAATGCAGCAACCATTTACACCTTGTTTTGCATAATGCTATCATGTAGGAAACAATGGAGGTACAAAGTCAGAAAAAAGGGCTGTCCAAATGTTTATCTTGGACACCCTCCAGACCAAACCACTATGACAAACCACTATGATATAATCACTCTAGCCCTGCTAACGAGAAGAATACCCAAGTCTCACCAACGAGAACGATAACAAGCCAAGGATGCAACCACATGCTCTGAATGGCCCAAACCTAGTCGATTCAGAGGTGTGACAGAGGTTCATTAAAAAAATAAAAGTTGTTATTCATACGCATTGCTTCACGTAATTTTCATTTGCGTATACCAGGTTAAATTTGACTCTTCTTCTTCTTCTTCTTCTTCTTCTTCTTCTTCAAGATAATCTGCCTCCTTCAATACTAAAGATTCTTGCAGATGCCGTATACTTGGCCTGGTTGGGGTATGCAGGAACTCAAGAACATACAACATATATTTTGGTATTACTGGTATCTCCGTTCTCTCTCTCTCTCTCTCTTCTCTCTCTCTCTCTCTCTTCTCTCTCTCTCTCTCTCTCTCTCTCTCTTTGTTTCTCCTTCTCTCTCTCTCTCTCTCTCTCTCTCCCACACTCGTTATTCTCTCTACATATATTTCGTCCTTTCCTATCCTCCTTCAGGTAATATTACACAATATTAATGAGACGAACAAAATTCAGGATTTTTACATTTTTTATCAAACTTGAATAATGTTGATTTTTGTTAGCTAATCTTTATCCATGATCAGTCAGAACGCGATCACATTCTTCGTCATTGGGCTTTTCCAGATAATTGTAATAAAAATGAAATTAAACATAAGCAGCGTCCTATAGAGTCGTGGTATTCAACCAACTCTTATTTACACCATGTATTGACAGATCCAATGTTCATTGTCTATAGGGGTACATAATGTCTAATATGTCTGGCAAGCCATTTAATGAAATTCCTGAGAAACACCCCCTCCAAAACAAAAGATTAGGGTCACACACAGGTGTGTATAATAACAGATTTTGGGCAAAAATAAGCAAATGCCCTTAGTAAGACCGTGTGCATACAGTTATTGCAAATATTATGTATCGTCAGTGAGTCATGATAGCTAGCACGAATTATAGCTTCAATAGCAATAAGAATAGAACGGAACTGAAAATTGGAGACAGAAACGCAATGTCTGAAAGATAAGTTGTGATGTAAAACATAATGAACAAGAAACAAATTTTTGAATAACTAGGCCCTTAAACATACAAAAATATAAAAATATAAACATACATTTAATTGTTCTGATGATTTGATTTAAAAAATGCTTGCTATAAGTATAAGTCTCAAGAGCTTTTTTCATTTCATCACAAAAATCATCCCTTATGTGAAATTAAGAAAGGATGTTCATAATACAAAAAAATAGAATAGTACATTAATTTCGGTTTACTCAGCCTTTATGGTGAAACGGGAGAAAATGGAAGAGAGAAGGAGAGAGCGTGAGAGCGAGAGAAAGAGCGAGAGAAAGAGCGAAAGAGAGAGAAAGAGAAGGAGAGAGAAAGAGAAGGAGAGAGGGAGAGAGAGTGGGGGGAGAGCTAGAAGGCGAGGGGCAGACAGAGAGAGGAGACATATTTATAGGAAGATGACATAGCATAATAATTTATGAAGACAATGTGGCTTTTGTTTCATTCTGTTGATTCCGCTGGTAAACCTATTGAGACCAGTGCCGCCCCTTGACCGAAACATCATTATACTAGATACCACATGATACCACCAAGGAGGTTTGATGAAAGAGGCCGGTAGGGAGAACCCCCGAGTTTCATATCAGCAAATCATCTTCTCACACACGTACAGGTTATACTTATAAATTATGTTGTCTTTTGGGCATCAAATTGTGTTCGCATTCCAACAATAGAGGTCCAAAGAGAGGACACCTTCATGTCGAACAAAGTTCTTTGTAAGTGGATTCTTTCTATGACTTAGACAAAACTTTTATTTAATAGCCATAATCATGGGCATAATCACTTTCTATGTTGATTGATTTTTGTCGAAATTTTGGTAGTAAATTTTTCGTCCTAGGTCCCAGAACGACAGACTGAGAACAGTTTGTGGTGCCAGGCGAAACCAAGAGGCGGACCAGCCCTTGTAGAAGCCCACTAGACCTTCTTTCCTCCAGATCTTTACAGCACAGTCCCACATACCTCGGTAGTAGAGTCCTTTCCCTCGTTCGTCTATGCCTTGGTTGTACATCCGGGTACTGATGACGTCTAACGGTGTCATGACAACGACATTAGCGGCACCAGCAACCATGCTGGCGATGATCGGGATAAAATGGCTTCTAGGACGAACAAGCTGTAACGGGAAACCCGAAGATATTAAAGACCGTCACCACTACTGGGTCAGAAGGGATTAGACCACTCAGAGAGCCATCGAGGTCACTGTGATAGGTGGCTATCTCATTAACTCAGCTCTCATTTAACATAAGAAAAAGAGGATCATGGGGGACCAACAGGCACCGATTGGGGAAGTTTTCTATATAGAGGTAGCAAGTAGCTACAAGTATGGCAGTGGGCCTTTAAGATGTTTGAAGACGCAAGGAACAATACAGAATGGATCCCAAATAAAATAATTGAAATCATGTCACTGCATACTTTAATTCAACAAGATTCTCGTCTTACATGATGCTCTGAGCCCATAGTTACGGAGGATTCGAAGACATTCTATCCTTTAAATCACATATGGTTTGCCACCAACCAGATATTTGCTTCTGGATAATTATTACTCATTCTTTTATAATAATTGCTTCTTGGACAACTACACCTAGATTTATATATATTCTCAAATTTAATAGTTGTGATGGCTTGTTAGCCTACCTCTGTTTTTGTGACGAAATCCTTAGTCTGAGAAAAAGAAGTAAGTTGTGCCATCGAGCCGATCCCGTTCCTCATCGTCTGTGCGTTGACACCACGCCATAAACCCTTCACCCCGCCCTCTACGTAGATCCTCTTCAAACCTTGCAGCCAACCTGAGTGAGCATGTTGGTGTCCCACGGCTATGACTTCACGCGACTGGGATTGCATTTGCGTCTTTATCTGTATTCATGGACGGAAAAGCATAACATTATATTATGCTTATAATATATAGCCGATGTGTAAAGGAAAAATATTGGCACGATCGATTCCGTGCTTCGAAGGAGCTATCATCATGCATTAGAACATTTGCGGTGGCGATGTTGACGAAGAATTTATTATGTCGCCATGCATATTACTTTTATAGTTAACTCGAAAGGTGCCTGTAATAAAGTAAGCATTTACACATTGATTCGGGCATGATTTAAAATGTTTTAGTATATCAATTTCAAGAAGAAAGGAAGGGAGGTATATATAGCTCAACATGCGAGAGGCAACAAATAGCCACGACTTCTATTTCCCTTCCGATCTGTCATAGACGACAAAAGGGTTCATATGGGGACATGGATGAAGCAGCGAGGAAACGTATCCAAGGATATGCACATGTTTGTACATTAATAGATGAAAGAGAGCCTTAAAGGGACTGGGTAACATCGTTGAAGGTTGATGACAAAAATTGCTTAATTTTTGTATGAAATGTTACTTACTAAATTCCTTCTACTGTACTAACCCTCTGACAGGCAAAAAATCCTGAAAAAATTCTCAAACCACAAAGATATCTATGGTTTTCTTTGAAGGCCACCCTGTCAAAAGATTAGATATAAATAAATAAATAAATAAATAAATAAGGCGTCGATGGGAGGCACCCTCTAATAGTGATTAACAGTAAATTCTCCCAACCATTTTTGAATTTTCCAAACCGTTTTTCCATGAAAAAAAAAGACATAAAACAGGCTATAAAAATCTGTCAACACTTAAATGTCTGGAATGGAATGCAGAGCCATTTTATTGATTTGTGAGATTTCCATTCACCTTAAATGTTACTAAATTGTTCTATAGATCTAGATCTAGACCTAGTTGGGAGAATTAAGGAATCGATCAGATCAGTTTTTCCCAATTTGTACCATGAATAATGGTCCGTTTTCACTCAAATTTTCAGATTATCTTTAATTGTACATCTAGCATTGAAGTCACTACCTTAGAACCACTATCTCTCATCTGAACAATGTTACCCAGTCCCTTTAACTTCACTTTTTAAAAATAAGCTTTTCCTCTGGCCAAGATTGTCTAGTGAACATAATTATGAAACCCTGCCTTTTTTTGTGTTTGTGTTAGTAAAGCAAACTGAATAAACTTCATCACAAAACAACTGCTGCTATAATTATAATCAAGAAAAGATAACGTATTTATATGGTAGCTGGAGATCTATAAGAGTGTCTGAACTTACAAGGTACATGGGGCTGCTGACGAAAGCTCCGGCGTAACCAGCAATTCCTGCGTCTAACATCGTCTTGGGTAAGCTAGTCTGCCCAGCTTTGTTCTTCGTTAGTCCCATGTCGATTAGACTCTGGTAGGTTCCAAGACGGGTCCCATTCTGCAGTATCTGGTAGATGATGGCTGGAGGAAGCCCAGCCTGCAGGGCGAGGAGACCGTCATAGCGACCTATGGTATAGAATGCATGGAAGACATTCCTGTAGTGACGCTGGTAGGTGCCCCATGCCTTCAGCTCTCCCTGCAGCTGGAACCTAGTCTTGACGACTTCTAGTGGGTTGGTGAATAGGACTGCACAGGCAGCTGCAGCGCCACCAAGGCAAAACTCCACCACATCAACAGGCATTTCAGGCGAATCCTTGAACTGTCTTCGCGTCCTTCCTTCAATGTTTCCTTCATTCCTCTGAGGGCCTCATTGAAGGTGTCAGACCTGTTGACGGAAGAATAGATTGGCAACTAGTACGTCACAAAGATCATAAAGATAACGCCGAGTACCGGTCAGAAGTGGTCATGCAATTACATTAAAGGTACTATGTCCCATGTGCAGGCCCAAAAAATGAAAAAGTTAAATTCCAACTGCATCTGAAAGATAATACTAATTTAGAACTTCCCCAAAAAGGTGGGGCTTGAAAATGTCTTCAAGTGGGAAAATAACGACTATTAGTTGTCAAATCGACTTTAGTGCTATAGAGCCCAAAAGTAATAGTCTTGATTTTCAGACAATATTATTGTACCGAATGGTCATACGTTTTATGCTGCGCAAAGATTCAATCAGTTTAATCTTGGCCATCACAAGAAGTGGGTTATTGATGTAGACAAATGCCCATGTACTCTTTACAACTCTTTTCATGTATGCTATTACCAAAGAGGGAAAAAAGCCAGTCAGTCACTCAATAGTGTGTGACAGTGAAGTCTAGCAAATAAATGGGTTCCCTTGCATAATTTGAATATGAGGACACTGCTAACATTTAAATTTCACAGATAGGACATACATGACATATTCATAACTCCTGCAAAGTTCTACATCATTTGAGGTTGGCTGCAATAGGGACATAGTACCTTTAAGAGACTAAAGACACATTGTGTGGCATGACAGTTCGGTCCTATTTTAGTTGTTGTCATATTCCACGAGTATTAAAGATAGCCTCCAGTTCTGGTAATGGTGAAAAAACATTGAAACAGCATTTGAAGAGCAAACCTTTTGAAGGGAGATTTCTACTATCATGATCTTCCCAACTGACGAACATCAACTACGACTAATAGAAAAATAATTGTTAAGTCTACCAGATCTCAATTTTGTCTGGCTTACTCTTGAATTCAATGAAAATTAACGAATAAAAAGAACTTTTATCACATCTGGTTATCAAGGGATAATACTGCACGATTATACCTACTCGCATTCATAGTTTTCCTCCCTTCATGATGTCCGTCGTAGCATAGAAACTAATAGGATAATGAGCGTTAGAAAATATACCATCAGCTATTTTCCTGTTCTTATCAATAAAATATCTTCCTGGAAACGCAAAAAAAATTGTCAGAAAAATTATAACACAGGTATATATTCCCGAATTACTAGCTTAGCACACACATCAATAATATTCACGAATCCAAGTGTGAGACCCCAAAAGGCGGACGGGTGTTGATGAGGCGTATATATATTATAGTGTAAAAATATAATTCGACTATTTTTTTCCCCTTACCTATTGAATTGGCCGAGTACAGTAACATCATGGCATTTTCAATAGAATGTTTGCTACACAAACCTCGATACATGCGATACCGGCAAAGATAATCCTCAAACAGTATAAAACAGATCGACAAATACTGCTATTACTATTAGTATACTCTGATACAGTTCAGAGTCCACATATAGCTCATGATATCTCCTGCATAGGGCAATTCGAGTTCCTCTTGTCATGTGTGTGATTGTTATGAAGGCCTGATCTGAAGATAGGTTCATTAGTTTGAGCGTATAGGCCTTGCGTATACGCCCCATTAAACTTCTATTTAGCATTGTATGGGGTTAATTGCAACTCATCATATACACTGTCGCTCATAACGGTGGAATACTTTTTTAACCCCAATTTATGGAATTATTTTAAAAATAATTTAAAAATAATAGATCTAAAAAATGTATACTATTATCTAGATCTATTATTTTAAAATTATCTTTTAAATAATTCCATAAATTGGGGTAAAAATAAAAATTATATCGTTATGAGCGACAGTGTACTATAGGCTTTATGGGGAAAAATAATTAAACACGGCCATCCAATGTCCAATAAATATTACGTGTATATGTATATGTGTTGTTAGGTATTTCTCGCTTCTCTTCTATCATTGACTTTGACTTCACATTTCGGCAGCTAAAGTCTACAGACAAAGATCCGTGTTAGAGACCAACGATTTAAATAATAAATCGCACATCGCACATCTGCCTTTTCATATACACCCGACGGGGCACATTGGCATTGACACGTACATGTAAAAGACAATGATAGCCTAAAAATAATAAGTCGAGTAAATAATGTCCATTTGAACTATATTATTATATATCATTGATATGAATAACTCGCTCTTATCTCTCGTCTCTCTGTTTCCATTCCCCCCTCTCTTCACCTACCACTTCATGTCTCTCTCTTCTTTACTCTGTCTAAACCTACCACTCTTTCTCTCTCTCTCTCCCTGTCTCTCATCTCCTATCTTTCATCTGTCTCTCTCTCTCTCTCTCTCCCTGTCTCTCATCTCCTATCTTTCATCTGTCTCTCTCTGTCTCTGTCTCTCATCTCCTATCTTTCATCTGTCTCTCTCTCTCTCTCTGTCTCTCATCTCCTATCTTTCATCTGTCTCTCTATCTCCCCTCCCGTTCTCTCCCTCTCTCTCTCTCGCTCTTCACTCTATGTATGTCTTTCATCTCTCTCCTCCCCCTTATCATCTGACAACATCCTCCCCGATCCCTCTAGATCTTCACCTTTTCTCTCATTATCCCCTTCTCAAATACCTCTTCCTGGAATTTAACAACAAACCAATATAAAAATCATATCTTTGCAGAATCCACACCTACGTCAAAATTTATATTAAAAAACCACATTGATATTATCAGTAAATATATTTCTTTTCTTTACCAATATTTACATGTATTATATTGCTTTGTTTAATACTGTATATACTGCAGAACATATAAAATATCTTTCAATCTTATGTTTTACATGTCATAACATAACTCATCAAATCCCTCATATTGTGATCAATGTACATTGGTCAAATATTAATGCTGATAAGTAAATACAGTACATTACATTTTGCAGTTTAACATGAATACCGGTACTAAATTATTCACAGTATGTCTAAAAAGTCAATACTGACATTTCAAGGCTTATAAAAATACATTGCAAATCTGCACATGCATTCCTAATGGTCCTTGGTATTGAACTCAATTTCATTAATTGACTAGAATAGAAAATATCAACAAAATTAAATTAAAAACCCATTGCAGTATTCGTATAAGAGTAGGGAAAAACCCTGGTGTAGTGGTCCACCTGCACACCCCAATCAGGCCGAGTATATACATGTACGGCATCTGCAATAATCTTCAGTATTGAAGGAGGCAGATTATCTTGAAGAAGAAGACTATTGACAACCAGAATACATCATGGTCCAAGAGGTGCTTTGGTGCAAATGTGGGCAGGATTACTTTCTCACTAACAACTACATGTACTGAACAATAAATGAACAATAAATGTTATCTTTCTAATACGTCCTATTCACATTTAGATTTTTGGTCTTTGTATATAACAAATAATCAAAGATATGACATGTTTTCGGTTGGTTTTAAGAGAAACAGAAATATGAGAGAAACAGATCAGTGAAAGTTTGATCAAAATCTGCAAAAAAATCATATTATGAATTTAAGAAGTTGTAATCCTTCAATCACAAATTGGCAACCCTGTGAGGCTTAGCCGGACATATCTTTAGATATTCTCTCCCATTTGCTCTGTGCAATAAATTTCATACATTTACCTTTCTTTTCTTAGTTCATGAAAGAATTGAGTTGTTTCATGCAGTGATTGTATAACAACATAATCGTGTGCAATCAATAAATCCAGGGGGTGTGTAATTTTTATTAAATATAATCATTTTCTACTACGGATCACATGGCAGGGGACTATGTGAAATATGTAACAGAGTTGTTAATTTGTGATTGCGGTTCTATGCTTGTCATCCATATCAATAACATATAGCTTCCATTGTTAGCTCTGTCACAACAATTTAAAATATTTAATTTTTAATTTTAAAATTCAGGTAACAGAGCATCACATACAGATCAAAAAGATCTGCACTCGAAGGTATGATGAAATGAATGGAAGCACAAACCAAAATGCCCATTACATGTATCTGTCAAAACATCGACTAACAGTATACACTCACCTTACTTACTTGTTCGTTCGTGTCTCCTTAGATCTTACTTACTGAACCTTTTCAATTACGATCTCTTTAAACATTTTCATCAAACAACCAACAAGTCCTTTTCATGCTCGTACAATATTCTTGCCTGGTCCCAAAATATTAGACTAAAAACTTGTGAGGGGCTAGACTAAACGATCTTGTTCGTCATCTAGCAAAAGAGTCCTGGACATGTTTGTACACTGTACAAGATCCTTGCCTGGTCCCAAAATACTAGACTAAGAACATGTGAGGTGCTAGTCTAAACCCCCTTGTTCATCAGCTAGTAAACGAGTCCTGGATATTCTTGTACAAGATTCTCGTCTGGTCCCAAAAGACTAGACTAAGAACCGTATGGGGTGCTAGTCTAAACCACGATGCAGACCAACCCTTGTAGAACCCTAGTGGTCCCTCCTTCATTAGAACCTTTAAGAAACAGTCCAGGAATCCCCGGTAGTAAAGACCACGCCCGTTCCCATCTAAGCCTTGGTTGTAAAGACGAGTGCTTATCACATCAAACGGTGTCATGAAGACTACAACGGCTATACCACTGATCATACTGGCAGTTATGGGTATGAGGATGCTTTCATCTCGGAAAACCTGAGAAAGAAAAAATAGAGACAAACATTACTCACACTGTATATATGTACCAGTACAATACACATGTACCTGCATAATCTTAAAAAACAAAATAAATAAAATAAAATGGCAAAAGAATTGTGCACTCCACACTTCTGTATCTCACAACTGGTTACCTACGCTAAGGGGCCATTGGTGATTTCAGTGGTATATTGCATCTTATTATTACTGGTATGTTAATAAGGCTTAAAACAAAGGGGGATTTCTGTGTAGAGTGCAATATGTGTGATCTGGTGAGCTTTTTTATCCATAGAAATAACGTCTCCTGAAAATGCAATATTTTCAAATGCTCTCTTATTCAGAATATAACAAGAAAAGCCAAAATGTATGGACCAAACTTTTAAGCCACCTATTTGTGTGGTCCCATATACACATTTCTGTGTACAGTGAATGTGACCCTTAGCATGACTGGGTCAATTTCTTATCATTTTGTTAATTCCAATCCTCAACATCACAGTACACAACACCAATTCTTCTGTGGTACTTAATGAATACTTTACAATTGCTTCCCCAGTTTCTTTCACAATGCAATTACATGACCAGAGTGTGTGCGTGTATTGGGTTTTTACAGACGTGT